>JASVER010000005.1:21800284-22051985 GCA_030449065.1 Oceanodroma leucorhoa | reverse complement strand
TTTTTTTTCTTTTTCCCCTGGATGGTACCAGCTGCAGGCTGGACTTTGGCCTGCCTTCCCCTCTTGGGACTCCTCCTGAAGGGGATGTGCCAAGGTGAAAACATGTCCTTGCTAGTGTTTTCTAGCAACCTAGAGCATTGCCTGCTGTGGGCATAGAGCTCCCCACAGCATTTTTTTAGTTAGCTGGGGAGCAATGTAGGTTGTGAAACACAGTGACATTTAAAAGACCCTCAGGCATCCCATCTAACTCCARCTGCTACAGAAGTACCACAGGTTCCCGGTATTCCTTTATCATGTCCACCCACCATTGGAAGGCATCTCCGAGCCCATGCGTTGTCTACAATGCCCGTGTGTAGGCATCTGAATRGCTCCCTTGGTGTGTGGCATGACTTTGAGCCTAGCAGTGCCCTAGCCAGGCCTCCTCTGAAGTCTGTCAGCATAAATCTACCCCTTAACTGCCCTAAACCAGTCCTGGGGTGGCACCACTCTAGTGGCCTTTTGTCAAGTAAAGGGCTCGCCTCTGGCTCGGGGCTTTGGGAGAGTGCTGGTGAAGTAGCTGTAGCATTTCTGCTAACTACAACTCTTTCTCCTGTAGCTTGAATGGCAGTTTCGAAGCCAAGAAACTTGAGCTGCAATCACTGCTTTGGCCACATGTGTGTTTTCTCATTAGTGGGCTGATTTGCTGCAAAATGCTGAGGATTTCACATGCCCGTTGATATTGTTCTTTGATGAATTCAGGAAAATGCCAGTGGAGCCTCTTGTCCCCTCTTTCATTTCCAGTTAACTCAGTATTCCGTATTCTCCACTAAAATAAAGCACCTCYTATTGGCCATACCCTTGTGAGCAACCCTACAAAAATAAAAAATGTGCACGTGTTCGTGTGTGCACGTGCACGCAATCCAAACTTGTGTATCATGCCTTAGAGCAAGGTCTAATGAGTGGTGCCAAACTAAAGGCAGGAAGGGACTGGCTTAGCATTCCCTGAGCATCCTTTCTAAATTCATTGCAGTTAGTTTTCCAGTGGTGTTGTAAAACTCAATGACTTTGTCATAGCTCACAGTAACATCTCCTTTCAGCAGCAAAGATAACCCTGCTGTTGTAATAGATGCTAAGAGAGACTTCCAGCTGAGACACGCTTCCGCTCAGCTCCTCTTGGCTCATCTGGAGTAAGCTGCTTTGTGGCTCATCCACGAGAAGATCCTCATTTCAGCGCTGCCTCGGGACACAAGCTCTCCCAGCTCTTCTGCGAACGGAGGGCTCCCAGGAGTGAAGCACGCAGCGATGCCTCCTAAACCCGAGGAAAATAGCAGGCACCAGCCTGATATAAAGTTTCCTGTGTTTATCTTACGAATAAGAGGTAAAATCRAAGTCCTTGGAAAGGAGAACATAAACTGGGAGATGTGTTTCTCCCAGTCTTTCCCTTGGTTTTGCAATACGCAAACACAGGCATCTTCAGCAACTCAGCCCATTTCTCAGTTACATCTTTGCCATCCACTGAGGATTACAGCCCAGGATTTTACCTCTCCACTGCCCTGAGTGAGCGCTGGACAGCCTCCTCACCCCATCCCATTCCCTCCCAGGTGATCCCCCACGAGCACGCAGAGTCCTGGTATCAGCCGTTGCCCCGACACTGTGAGTTAGCCTTAGGGATAGGGCAGTTTTGTCATGTCATACATGTCCTGGAGTGAGGTTGCCTGCCAGAAGATGGTTTACTCATGCTGATCCTGTTGGAAGGACTGTCTTGCCCTTCATACCGTCTGTTTTCCACAGTTTGAGTCTGGTTAAGTATCAAACCCTGATGGGATGTTGGCACCGCTGAGCTGGCTCTCCTAAATCCCTGACCCAGTGCTTTCTCTTAACCCATCTGTGCTTCTGGTAGGCAAACAAGGTCACATCAGGCTTCATGATGCCTTCTCCAACCCTTCCATAATTAAACTTCTAGCAAGTTCGTACCTTTATTTAAGTCACTGTAAGCTGCCTGTCTCTAATTATGGGCTGCAAATGTTGATTTGGGATTGGAGCTGCTTAGAAACTCTATACCAATATTGTTTTCTATTYGAAAACACTATTCAGTCAAAACCAAAATTTCTTGGGATCAATGAAATGTCAGCATTTTCTTCCAGGGAAAAATCTGAATTGTGGTGAAAGAAAACTTTGGTAACTTCTGTCTGAGAAATTTTTAAGTTTTGAAATTTTCAGTCCTTGTAACATATGYGGAGGTTTTTATTTTAATTTTTTGTGTAAATTTCATATCTGCATAATTTGAGTTTAACATGCCTATAGAAATGCATAAAGATAAAGTAGACTAATATCCTGTGCCAATAGCCCCTGTTACCACAGATGTGCTGCTGGAAATGTTCTGCCATTCTTTTTTGCATCCCTTCATTAAAATCCCATGAGTAGTTGCTGCTTAGCACTAATAGAAATATGTCTTTATTTTTTGGCACAGTGTTTGCTATTTCTATCACAATATAAAATTTAAATTCCAAAACAAAAATTGGCTGGTCATTCTGCTTGGTGGACAGCTAGGAAATCAGATTTTTTTCCTGTTCTGAATTGGATTAAAACCAAATTTCCTAACATCTTCTTTTCCACTGTGATGAAAATGTTCTATCATCTACAGTGTTTTCTAATCACTGCAGCAGGGATCTATGGGAGTTCATGGACTATTTCTAATGGATCCACAAGTTGCAGCTGAGAAAAACAGGTTTGTTGTTGTGCAGACAGTTATATGTGCTGTTCAGGGCTTCCCTCCTCTACTAGAAAACACTTGAGAATTGCATATAGAGAATGTTTCAAAATTGCTCTTTCATGCACTGTACCGGCAAAAATCTGCCCCATCACCTACTGTAATTATAATTTACAAATTCCCATAAGCATGCTGATAAAATGGTCCTTGTTTCATTTATACACATTTTCCTGTGCCCTTGGCAAGTAATTTGCTTTTCCCTATGCCTCAGTTTCCTTTCTGGAAAAACAAGATTTTCTAATCWTTCACAGGAAGATTTTGGAAGACGCAATTCATATTTACAAAGTGCACTGAACAAGAAAATAACTTGCTAGGGGAAATTTCTCATTGGAATAATTAATCTGATTCATCCAGGGCCAATAAGGGTGTCATTGCACAGCATTTCCTTACGGAGCCTAAAGAGATGAGCATGAAACAGTGAATGCCAACAGCCTGTCTGTATTCCCCGAGCCACTGCGATTCTCCGGGCAAGGGGCTCATTGAGTCGGCAGCCGCCAGGCACTTGCAGATGGGGTTTGATGGAGACTGGTGTCACTCCGGGTGCCAGACTGAATGGTACCACAGGCATTAAAGCTGGGAAGAAAACCTCCACAGTGTTTTAAGCCTTTCTGCATTGTACTTTTAGCAACAGGGAAAGGGCCAAGGGATCCTTATAATTATTGAGCTGTAGTTAATAGTATAGTTAGTATTGTCTATTCACCCTTCTACTCAACCACCAAGGGCCATATAACTCACACATCTTGAAAGGACAGAGGTGGTGAGAAACGGGTAGAGATGTCTCTGCAGTTACCAGGCTTTTCTTTAAGGCTGAAGGACTTGATGTTTTCCCCAGCACTGGAGCAGGCACCCCGAGCATGGATGGCAGGTGCTGCTGCAGGGAGAACTTGCGGCTGCCAGGAGGGCCACCAGAGAGGAATGCCTGAGACTCCCCTGCCTGGCATGTCCCCCGGCCTCTGCTCTCCTTCAGGTCAGAGCTGAGGCTGAAGAGCCTGTTTGTATGCAGAGACCAGACCCAAAACTCTGATCTGGTCCGTCAGCCAGTGGCCGCTTGCTTCTATCTCTTGCCTAATATTTGCATGCATTAAAATAAATCACTTCTTATTTTCAAGAACAGTGATTAATCCACCAAGCCCTTCTGCTGTTGCTCAAAGTGTATTAGCTGCTTAGCGCAGAAAAGAAGCAAAAGAATCTGTGTTTTAATGGCAAACAATGAGGTTTAAATACATCCCACCTCCTTTAACATCTGGTAATTAGTGACAAAGGTGCTCCTGCTCAAGTACAGCAAATATTTAACACCCACCTCCATTAGCCTGAGATTCATTTGCCAGCTTGGCCTCTGGGTCTGCCAGGCATGGGAGCCGTTGCAGCAGCCAGCAAGCCTTCTCCCCGCTCCCTAACCCCTCAGAGGCGAGAAGCGTGGGCTCCCCGACAGCACCGGCGAGGAAAACGCTCTCCTCATCTGCTGCTTTAGTCTTGCTTAGGATAAAAGACAACGAATGTTTCCCAGTGTGAACCATCACTCCAAAACACTTGTGGGATTGTGAGGATGAAGCTTCCTAAGTGATATCTGATGGAAAGGGAAGTATTAAATGCCTGGAAGATTATAAAAACAAAGATGTGGCACTGTCCTGGGGAGTCCCAAGCATCCTGATGGGGAGGGTGCTCTGCAAATGTATCACTTCACACTGCCCTCACCAGAGGCAGTTATTGTGAACAACCAGCAAAATCACGTGTGCTTTTCCCACTCATGGTGGAAATGGCAGGGCTGAGTTTCATCTCTCCTGGGGCTCAGGTGTAGCGTTRGGAAGGGGGAATGGCTCTCCTTTGGCACTCAAGCCCGTAAGTCATGCTCAGCCGTCCCCGTGATGCATGGTAAGCACTATCTTCTCAAGACGGGCGAGCGATGGAGCCATTAACAAAACAGATGATGGGGCGGCGTGTGAGAGCGGTGCTCTGCCTCGCTGGCGGGTGTGCTCCTCTCCCAGCATTTATCTGGAACATGGCAGACACAGATTCCTGCTGATAGAGCACGTTAGCACCTGCATGAAAATGCTGGGGTTTATTTCAAATGAATTAGTTGCTGGATTTGACAGACCTGTGGCCCAAACTCTCCTTTTATTCACTTAGTGGATGCAGCCTGGACATGCAGAGCAAGGCAGGGCCTGGGCCCATGGAGCAAGGAGGGTGCTGGCATCCTCCTTGCCCCAGGGAGGGATTTCGGGCCCCTCTCGCAAACCCCCATCCTGTATTCCCACTGTGGCCTCCCTCAACAGCTCCAGAGTGAGCGCATCAGTCATCTGTGGGTGATCTTTGGTTGATGCTGAGCGCATTGCAAAATAACTGTCCTCTTTCTGGCTCTTCTCTCCATGTCACAGTGCAGGTGGCTTTAGATATGGAAGAGAGTGACAGAAAGTCTGCGGAGTCTCCATTACTGGAGGTCTTTTAAAAGAGGTGAGACAAATATCCATAAAGAATGATTTAGACTGAGTTGCTCCTTCCCTGAGACAGAGGGACAGATGAGATGGACTCTAAAGTCKCTTGTAGTTGGACTGTCCTCCCACCTTTACCTCAACCTCTCCATCTGTTTAGATCATTGCAACCAACGTGCAATGTTTAAATGTTCTCCCTTGCATTAGGGAGCTGTGCCTAACGAAATCAGCCTGCTCTGCTCTGTGCTTTCTGTGTCAGTAACAACGGTGACAGTGCGATCAGGCCTTGCATGAATAAATGTGTGTCCTTTCCAGCCAGAACCAGGCCAAACTCTTATTCATCCCCAGACTTTCAATCCAATTGCTTTTCTCCACAAGTCATTTACCAGCAAATACTGTGTGAATCTCTAGGTGTTTACCACCGCCCACACCTCCCTGTATCCTGGGGTAAACCTACACTTCAGAGCTTTCCATCGTGGTTGTCCAAAAGAGAGAAGGGCCTGAGTTTTTGTGTCTCATCTGGAAGACCTGTCCATGCATGGTGAAATTGKTTTTTTTCTGCTGAACCTTGCAACAGGAGCTAGAGCAGAGGTCATAGGAAGAAACCCGCTGGGATGCCTGCCTGTCACTTCAAGGTGTTTTAATTTGGATGCTTAAATCACCAAAGCACCTCAATCCCTGCCCAAGGGCACACAGGAGCTAAGTCTTTTCACTGAAGCAGCATTCAATTCCCTTCCTCCTACAAATGAGCTTGAGTTGTCCTGATAATTAGTACTTTATCTTGGATGGCACAAAAARGAAAGGGGGGGGCTGTCCTCAGCCTTCACTGCTGGGCAGCCTCCCTGTTTCTTCTTATTAGCTGTGATAATGATGGGAGAGAATAAAAGACCCAGAGCTGCTTCAGTCACCTCATTTCATCTGGTCTGAGATTCGAGTCACTCGAGTGTCAAGAGAGCTTTTTAATTTCCAATATCACTGCTGCCAGAAATTAAAAATAAACTGGGAGCAAAACCATCAGATTAGCCAATCACACTGGAATTGCCGTTATTGTTATTGTTACTGTTGTTATTATTATTATTATTATTATATTATTTGATCAGCTTTGGGAGAATTAAAGCTATTCAGCAAATCAAAATATGTCTTGGATTTGAATGGACTGRTATTAACTATTCTATAGTCTGTATAAGTGATGGGCTAATAGCCTGAAACATCGCTCCAGCATGCTTTGCTGGAATCGAGTTTAAATTAACGCTACCAGTTCATAAAAATTGCTTGTGTCTATATAACTTTCATCGTGGCATCTTAAAACATTTAATTAGCTAAAGCGTCTGGGTGAAGAACCCCAGATGTAATCGAGCCGGTATCTTGACAGTACTAAAAAAAMCAGGAAAATTATGTGAAGCCACCGGGACCCACGGGGCCGCATCCAGCAAAGCTGCTCTGCTCCCGCCACCAGCCAGGGACACCAGAGCGGGAGAAGATCCACTGCAGCGTTCGGGAGTGCCGTCCATTGACATATTCAATCGAGGCGAAGCTAATTGCAGTTCAGCCACGCGCGGGCCGGGCGAGGCCCTGGGTGCTTTGCTTCCCCTCGGGGGCTAACCTGACAGGAGCCAGTGCGTACCAGAGGCACTCGTTAGTCTTATGGGTCGTTCCCTGCACATGAGGGCACGGCCCGGGCCGGGGTTCCGAGGCAGCCCAGATTAGGGCTTTCCCCCCCGCCCTCAGTGGGGCCCTCCCCGCGGCCCCTCGGCGCCGAGGGGGGCTCACGGCCGGGAGTTGTAGTTCTGGGCCTGCCTGCGCCCAGCCCCGCTCGCTGGGCYGGGTGGACAAAAAGCCACAGAGAGATGAACTCTTCCCGCTCCTCACCCTGTGAGAAGTGTTGCTGATGTTCCCAAAGGCCTGCCCGGCTCGGAGGATTCACTCCAGCATTTGCTCATGCTAAGAAACAGCAAGTCCTCTGAGATGGGTGCCCGCCTGCACAGCGGGGTGTACAAATCCCCCCAAACTCCCTGCGTGCCCCCCAGCCTCGTCAGGGCTGAGGGAGACATTTTGGCTGCACTTTCAGATGAGTCCTTTCATGTCARCTCAAGGGGAAAAGGCAAAGCAGCAGAAGAAAAAGGAGATACTGGAAAGAAATGCTTCAGAACAGCTGCTCTAACCTCATTCCCTCTGCTGCCATAGAGAAAAACCTGTTAAGAGTGGCAAGGCACAAATTAAGGATAGGGGCTACTACCCCTATACAAATATACACAACCCTGCTCACAGTCGTGGTAGATAGTCTCAGAGACGAGACCACAAATCCAGACTGAAATTACCCCTTGCAGTTTGGGGCTGCAGAGGTGGAGTGCAAAAAACAGCACTGAATGATACTGAAATGAGGAGAAGAGGGATGCTATCCAACTTCCAATATCCAATATCACAGACTTTGTGTGTACTTACGGCCATTCTGCTGTGTTAATCAAATGTGTTACAAAAGCCAATGCAGAAACGTACTTTTGCAGTAGGAAAGGGCCTGCCCTCTGTGAAGAGTATCCTGGGAAAACATCAGTGATAGTGCTGAGATTTTGTTGTTGTACAGAGGAGGGCATAGTTTTGCTCTCCCTGCACTGGATGAAGTTTTACAARCTTTGGATCTCTCACCAGGAAAGTCCTGGTTGCTATTCCTGACTCCTCATTGCTGGCCCATACCTTCATCTCCCCAGGCGTCAATAAGGTTATTACATAAACTGGATTTTCCACAATATATTTTTGTCTCACAAAAGCCATTCCATTTTGATAGGCAACATCAATTTGACATATKCTTGACCCATTTCCCTTTATTCTCGTGGCACATTTTATTTCTCAGACTCTGGTAGCGTGAGTACTTGGGAGAAGGAAACAGCAGATTACTTCAGCGTGAAGCTTCATCAGATCTGTTTGAACAAGGTGGCATCGATGTAGCAGTAGTGGCTTTAAGTTTTAGGTCCCCAGCCGTGTGAAGGCTCAGGAAGACATATGCTTCCAGCCTTACGGATGCAGCCACTCTACATGTCATCCTCCCTGTGCACAATAAGAGGTTTGTGATCATGCATCGGTATATGGTACTGCCTGAACTACATTTTGTCATTTTCTCTAAGATAAGGAAAAAGCACCTTTGTCCTCAGATACGAGGTCCTAAATTTTTTACTGAAAAGAAATTTTAAATTATACATTCAGCTATTAAATATTTGATTCCTAATTCATAGGTCATCCCATGCTGATCGCATGGCTTTTGTAATTAATCGGGAAACAGGAATAAGCATGCGGGATTCCTCTCTTCTTCCTTCTGGTTGCAAATTTTAAACTATTTGCAAGCAAAGTATTATTGACAAAATTGTGTGAGTCGTGTATAATAAATAGATTTAATGATCTATATAGACAATCACAAACAAAAAGAAAAATTCATTGCATAAATGATTTCTTATTAATTATTTGCTCCAYTCCAGTGCTTGCCGATATCTCATCGGAATTTTGAGGATCAATTAGTTAAGGTTCAGATAGGATCTTGAATAATGTTTCAGGAATCTAAAATACTAAGTATTAGCTGAGGCTTCTTCTGTGAATTTTTCTTGTTTGGGTGGACTTCATCAGATCTTTAAAGTCCATTTCATAACTGACCACTAACTTTGAATTTATAATTATTTGCTATGCAAGTCTCCAAGTATTTAATGTCACCTTCATTTCACATACTAATCAGCTGTCTGCTTCACTCTGATTTGTGTGTATAGTTTTGACTTTAATGAAGATTTGAGTGTTTACATGAATAAACCTTTGAGAGAATAAATTTAGTGTCCAGTCTCAAATGTGGCATTTTAAAGCCAGAAGAGACCATTTGAATAATATATGTGTAAAATGGACCATTTTATACCTTCCCAGTAGTTCTTGCAATGAAGGGGATGAATTTTTTCCCGCCACACAGGTGAGTGCTATTGACTTCAATAACATCTTGTTGAATAAAAGCGTATCTTATAGAGCACATCCAGTGTCTATGAAAAGACTCCAGGTGATGATAAATGCATCCCTTTCCTTGACAAAGTGTGCTAATGGTTGTTCTCCTTCACTGGTGCAAAGTGAAGGTATAGTTCCTATTGAAAGTGGTTTTCAGTATCATTATTAGTTAGCTTTTCATAGCCAAAAAAAAAATAAAATCAAAAGAATGCTCCTTTTAGCTCTCCATGACATTCACAGCTCCCACAGCAGACGGTCTAGTGAGTAAATATAAAGTAACAGACTTTCTAACCACACTATTTACTTGGTTCTTTGCAATGGCTCTGAATGAGCCATTAAGGACTGTTGTGTAAATATAGGATTATGGGCTCTTTAAACACATGCTATTCACTTGCTCTGCCATTATGGGGATCTCTCACTAGCAGGCTCCTACTGACAGACTTTTTGTTAATCCTTCTTTCATGGGAAAGACAGCAATGGCTCTCTGCTCCTTGCTTTGCCATCCACCTGTGTAACTTAAAGAGTGCTAATGGGAGAGCTCTGCCTCTTTGGCTGAGCACATACAGAATTTGTGGTCCTCCTGGGGTTAAAATGATCACGGCAAGAGAGTTACGTTTTGGCATYCCACTAGGGTGACTTCATTCAGCTGGGGCAAACTCTTCATGCATCTCCCCCAGCCTTTTCCAAGGATACTAATGGATTATTCTACCAGTTTATATAAAGACAAGGGTTACAGTTTGCGACCAGTACTACACAGTAATTATCTGGTTCAGGAAGGATCCATGTTACATTGAGTCCACATTACACCACTCGTTTACAGACTCCAGAACAGCTCACACCACCTTTGAGCAAACTCAAGACTGGTAGTAAAAGATCAAACAGCTATGTATAGACCCCACTAGTGTGGTGGTCAAAGTTATAATCAACAGTCCAGACTGGATTTTCTAGGATGTTGCATTTCTTTAATCGGTTATATCAAGTCATATCAATCAAATCTATTAAAAAAATAAAATCCTGGAAACACAAATGCACTCTGTAATCTCCTGCTCTTATTCATTCTCAAAAATACTACATTTTTACAAGATATGCTACCATTTGGCTTGGAGCTATTGGACTTTACATCCTACCAGCAACAGTGGGAACACACTGAGGTGACAGTGACAAGGAGGAACAACTCCAAACACCAAGGAGAGCTGGGAGAGCTCAAATCATTAGGAAGGATACAGGGAACACCATGTACCCCCAAACAGCAGGAGGCATTCTATGTCTGACACAACATTTGGCTTGCCAGTCCCTTCACAACAAGGTCCTATGGTGGGGGTGGATGGAGAACTAAAAAGGCGGTGGCTTAAGAGTCTTCTTATTTGCTTCCTACTCCTTTAGGTAACTTTCTAGGTCAAGCCAAGCTATACATAGTGTAAGAAAGGGATATAAAACCAGCTTGCACCATCTGATGCCATTGGCTCTCTTATGCCTTGTGTTGTCTAAATAACAGGGGAGAGTAGGGGACACTCCACGACCACCGCAGTTCAGAACAAGTGCAGTCTCTCAAGGATATACACAGCACCAGAGCTTATCCTTAACGAAGATCCCAAGAGAGCAGCAAGTTCCCGTATGCTGTTTGCACTGGGAACTGTGAGCTATATGATATCATGCTAAAATGTCTCCAGTCACCTGAGTACATCACTTCCATATCTTCCCTCTGTTCCTCGAGCAATGCTGAGTTTCCTGAGAGTAGGCCAAGATGCAGCCCAGCCGATCCAGTTTTTCTTCCTTTCGGTGCTTCAAGTCTCATTTCAACAGGAATGCTAATGCTCCTGCTTTACAGGAGCCTCTCACATCTTAATAATAATCAGATACTGAGATTCCAAAAAGACATACTAAGTCTGAGCCTGGGGCTGGCTCCAAAGTCCGCTGAACTCGAATGAAATATTAACAGTGATTTGGATTAGATGCTCTATGGTTCGACAGGCAAGAGAGAGAGGCTGGTTGCTCCTTGCACACCTACAGATGTAAATCATCTCAAAGGGGAAGAGAGGGTAAAGCTATGATTTTCCTACTTTCCACATCAGTCCTTTGACCTGGTAACTAACAGCATCACCTTCTCCCCAGGACAGCTAGGCCAGTTTGTGCCTTATGTGGGGATGTCTCCTGATAYCTTCTGCATGGGCCAAGCTGGGGATAGCAGTATAGGCCTTAGGGTTTTTTATCTTCGGTAGGCTGAAGGACCATGAACTAACTAGTAACCCTTGGTATTATACCTGATTTTACCTGTTTCCACAGAGGCCAATTTCTTTTATAGCTCTAATTTACCAAGGCTACAAATGCCAAGTCACAAAGGGTCCTAATACTACAGACAGCTTTGCTTAAAAGGTAGCAATTAATAATCCCACTGCTTTTCCAATTTCCTGTTTAAGTTTTTATGTTCTTTATTGTGTGTCCTTGGCAGATATTTTAAGGCTTTTRTCTTACAGATCTTGAGATGCTTAGAGGTTTGAGATCTCTGTGGCATGAAAATATATAAAGCCATAAGCTCAGAAATGACACAGACCTTGTTAGTTAGTGGCTGTATAATCCATGTCATATGTTTGTGCTTTTTTCTCTATTTCTGGTGGCTTGAAGAATGTATGGAGGGTGGAGTACTCAAGCTAATAGCCTCCAGCTAGCTGAACATGGCAGTATCTAGCCTTGACTTCAGTTGCTTTGGACAACCTATCCAGGACTGATGATGTTGCTCCATGGTCTATCCATGGAAAAGCTATGGTCTTTCCAGGATTTCATAAATAATTAAGTCTTTCCTTAGGGGAGGAACAGACATAAAATTATAATTATGAAATCTGAATGTTGGTTAGATGAGACAAAATTCTTACTTTCATGATACCTGCTAGAAGACGTCTAATGACAAAATGTGCTCAGGGTGTCACTTTTACATCACAACCTAAAGATAGTGAGGGCAGATGTTTTGGACTGATGCTCAGGCTCAGCCAGAATCCCTCGCAGGGCATGGCCACTGTAGCTGCAGTTGCCTACGGTGCAAGACACCACTTGGAGCTCTGTGGAGAACTTTTTGGGAAGATACTGAAACCTCTCACTAAGGCACTTGTTTGTTTAAAACTATTTCAGCCTGTCTTTGTCAGCCTGTTTGGTAGTGTTCCCAGCAAGGATTTGGAGTAGATCTGAAGTCTGGCTGGACTTTCCACTTTAGCTCAGTGACCCGGCAGGCTGGCATCTCAAGGAATATGCTTTCTAATCAGCCAACTAACAGCACGCTTTGTGCCATAGGGAAACCTGACAATGTCGTAGCAGTTAAAAATATCTTCATGGCTACGCTGAAGTTCCATCACAAGATCTATTCAGGCTCTTGAAAACAGCTCATAAATTTTACAAGGGAGGAACAGCTGGAGTTGGCATCAGGGAGTGCTGTTGTTTTGGCTCGCAGATACAATAATTCCCTAGTAATAAAAAAAAAAAAAAATCTGCTACACACATGCTAGTCTTGTGAATGTGTTTCCAGGGTGTTTTTCTGTCTTTCTCCCGCCTTATTTTTTGTGAGTGTTTTGAGTTTGGGTGATAATTTTGGAGCTGAAAATGTTTTTAGTGGTTTCATTTAAAAAGCAAAAGGGAAAGAAAAGGTGATTTCTTTTTCTCCATTGTGTTCTAAATAATTTCTGACCCTAAGAAACAAATGCACAAACAAACAAAAAAAGCCATGAAAGCTTTGATCTACACAAAAGAAAACTGACTGGTGTTTAAAGAAGAAGGAAAATAAGAAAAGCTCTTTCTCTAAACAGTTTACTGATCAGAAAATTACATCTTCTGTCATTCTGAGTGCTGCGTTTGGAGCCTCAGGAGCAGAACTATCTTTATGGATACGAAAAGCGAGAACCTACCTATTTTAGGAAGAACTTMGAGGTAGCAAAAAAGCCAATGCCAATTTGAAGTATCATGTACATTATTTGGTGACATTAATTCTTACAGAGTAATTTTCCATTTTACTGGGGAGTAAGGAAATAGAAAATAATGCATAACAAAATATATTTTTTCCTGCTTAGCATATAGATCCATAGGCCCTATCTAGAGGATCCTTGTAGCCATGGATAAGTCAGGGAGCCACTACACAGGCAAAGGGATCTGCCTGCAAAAGGTAGAGCTTGCCTTGCATACAGAGTTTCTCCCATCAAATTGAAAGTGCTGAGATGTAGGTACTTCTGGGTCAGCAGGTGACTCTCTTCTCTCCAGATTGCCTTGCCTGGTACYTGCCAAGAAGCATAATGTGAGCCCAGCACCCCATCTCTGGTGCTGGCCAGTAGCTGATGCCTAGGGAACAGGATAGAGGCCACATGATTACCCTCCTTCAAAYGCTGCACCAGACTAGTTCAGGGAGTTTCTGAGTCCAAGGTGGCACCTCTGTACTTAATGGTTCTTAGTGGATTTTGTTTCGGTGGAYTTGTCCAGGCAATCTTTTGCACCCATGTAAACTTTCAGCATCCACAGGATCCATGTCCTGCAGCTCAGCTCCACGGAAACTCAAGAACCGCTTCACTGTTTTTGTGTCAAATCAGCTTGGTACCTTGTACTGGACAAGAACTATTGACCCCTATTCATCTCCTCCAAGTCACTGGGCATTTGGTCAATCAAATCTGGGATTCTTTGCTTCTAGAGAAACTGACTTTTCAGACAAGATGTAAAACCAGGAATCTGTCCCAGGTGATTAAGGAGTAAACTGAGATCATTCAGGAAGTCTTCGGAGAGCTGCTGGGGTTGAGTTGCTTTTGTCTCCTGTTGCAGCAAGTCCTTCTGAAGCTCTCCCACCGCAATGAGAGCATAGGTCCTGCCCGGAGAGTCACACAGTCTAATTCAGATATGGACAAGGCAGAATGCACAAAAGCAGACACAAGTCTGAGGAGCAATGGACCCTGGTCTTTTGTGGATAACTGAAGGAGATCTGGGAAGGAGACAGGGCTGTTTAGCACTCAAAGAGAGGGACGAGCCATTGTTCATATTGAAGGACAGCATGATCCAATGGAAAGCGCTTCAGTCTGGGGCTCCAGGATGCCTGGGATCTCATCCCAGCAGTAACCCTGGCTGGCTGGATTGTATTGKCTTTCACATTTTTTCCCTGGGTGCGAAACAGAGAGGCTGATACCGATTCACCTTCAGAAAGTGCTGTGAAAGCTATAGATGAAAAGTGCAATGGAAAAGTTAAGCAATATTAATTATTATGAAGCCGCAAGGTTCTTCAAATGGAAGATGCTAAAAAGTACAAAGTGCTATTATATTTTTATTAAAAATGTTGTAGCCAGGTACTCTCCTCCCTTTCATTGAACGCATCCAACTTCCTTCCTCACTGATGGAAATTGAATTACTTGCAGTGTTTTGTACTGAAATTTTTTATTATATTCTAAAAAAAAAGATACTAATAATATAGATCCAATAATTAAATTGCCACCAGAAGGTGATAAGTCATGAATAGAACAAACAAAGAGAATAAAAGGGAAGAGGAATACAAAGAAATGTATTATATGACCAGCATATGGAATATTAAAAGGAATAAAGAAAGCATAACCCTGATAATAAAGTCAGAATAATGACTTTGCCAGTTTATGTTCAAGGCACCATCTGGGCAAAGAAACGTTTTTCGAATTACTGGTGTAACTCTTGCCCTCCTGAACYTCAGGGCAGAATTTTCCTCTGACCTGCAGTTTCAGAAGTTCCCACTTCACTATGGCTAGCTACTGCTCCTGAGGGTATTCTGTACCTACAAATTTCAAKGAGCACCACTTGGGTGTCTTTTGCTTTATCCTGTTTTTCTTCTGGCTTTGTGGGAGAAGAGCAGAGAAGGAAGGGTTAAGGGCTGGTGGGATKCCCCCAGCTGTGTTCAGTGAGCTTTCAGGCCCTGCTGCAGGTGATAAAAGGGAAAAGGCAGGAGGGCAGGGTGCTGGGATGGTGGGCTGGGTTGGGATTGTATCTTGCTATCATGCCTTGGGGAAAAGGAAGGGTGGTGGTCCTATTGTGGCTCATGCCAGAAGAGGCTTTTAGGGTCAGGTCCTCGCTGCTGGGCAGGCTGTGCTTGCAGTGGAGACAGCTGGCTCCAGGCTACTTTGATATCTTTCACAGRGCTGGTAGGGCAGGGCAAAGTGAGGCCTGTTCCATAGCACGTGTTAGAGCAGCTTCAGCATAAGTGCTAATCTTCCTGGCTGAAACCGTGCTGCGATTCTATTCTACAAGCTGGGGCAGTAGGATGTGCACGTTTTGCTCCCTTTTGCTGCCTTCTGTCTGGGAGCAATCCCTTTGTGCCTTGAGACACAGCAGCCGATATTGCAAAGCTAATTTTCCAGCTCTCAGTCCTYTGCAGATATTCCCATTAAGTTAGGATCCTTAGCTGACTGCTTTAGGGCATATTTCTTGCTACTTTAGGGTTCTTAATCTTGCTACTTTAGACTTCTTAACCACAGCAGAAATCAAGCAGGAAGAGGGAGCTGGTATTAAGGATTATTCAGATAACCACAAGCTGCATAAAACCCCATTCATTGAGATGTTTTCACCAACAGGTTTTCATCTGAAAGCTTATGGAAGTGGCTAGCAGTAACCATTCAAGTGCTTCCTCTTTCTCAGATAAGCTTTGTAACTCACCCAGGTTTATAAAGCAAATCAGTGGTGATGAACAAAGTCTAGACTTCAGGTTTTCTGGATTCATTAGGATATTGTGCCTTTGCTTGGTACATGAATGTGAGGCAGGGGCTCCCTCTCAGCTGAGGCTTATAAGGCAAGCCAGACCCTGGATTTCCTGAAGCCCATTGCTATGCTATTGAAAACTGCAAACTGAGGAGCAGATGTAAAGCAGCAGTGTAAACCAGCTTTCTCTTGATGGCAGCCAGGGGTGGTGCTACAGTTTGGGGGGATGTGGCGGCAGGTAGTGATGTACCTTGGTGTCCCATGCTCTGCAGCTGGCTTTGCAAAGCGAAGGAGCAGCTGCCCCGTTTGCCTGGGCGTGGGGCCTCAGCCCTGCCAGCTGCGGCTGGAAACCTTCTGCACCAAGTTTTCCCTTGTTTCAATTTATGCTTGAGATTTGAGGATGAAAGCCAGGAGGATGAGACTTAACCATCATAAAAACCACAGGAGAGCCTGCAATGACGGGTCACGTTAGCTGAACCAGACTGCGCGGCCGGTGTTAGTTTGGTTATGGGGGACTGATGTAGTTTTTTCCGATGTGGCAGACAGTAAATGCTGCAAGCGGCTGTTTGCCGAGACAGAACTTAAAAATAACAATCATTCCCAAGTGCGTCTCCTTCCACTTGTGCTAAGATGTTATTTTGCCAGCATATGAGAAAGGCAGAAAGCATTCAGACTGGATGATTTTAGGACCACAATTTCTCTTGGCCTTCACCCTGACCTGAGCAAAGTAAAAAGCCACTAAATTCTGGAAAGCAAAGGAGGGAATAGCAAGGGAGAAAAAGGAAAGCAGCCTTCCCTAAAGTGCCTGTGAGGGATTTGGTCCTTTGAAACCCACCTATTGAGATGAGCTATAGCCGTGGGAGGGAGGGGGTGAATCTATTTGTGCTTGTACACTGTGCCGAATATCCAGAAACTTGGACACAGGAGGAGGTGAAATTGTTTATATTTATGTAAAGATTGCAAGCCACAACACACCATTTGTTTTCCTCATTACTGAGAATTCTGAGAGCAATATACACACCATGTGCTGTCTCGCTCTGTTTCCCTCAAGCCGGGTCTGGGCTGTCAGTGGGGAGCTGTAGGTGGGATGAGCCTGGACCCCCCGGCCGGAGGGGCGATGCCAGCCGCTGGGTGCCCGTGTGCTCCATCCACCGTGCTGCTTGCGATGCACCGTCCAGCATGGGCCAGACATGTGACCTTGAAATTTCTCGAGGTCATGCATTGTCCAAGGAGGGGATAACTAAGTAATGAGACCCCAAGGAGTAGGTCCCTCCTTAGGGTCCMTCTGCAAAGGGTGGAGCAGCGGTAGGAGACAGGTAGAGTGAATCTGGGAGCTGGTGCTGTTAAAGAGACGGGCGAAAGGCACCCTGCCTCTGCAGCCTTCCTCGCGTCGGCAGGGCTCTCGGCAGCGGGAGGCAACCGCTCTGCTAAGTTATAAAAAATGGTGCTTTTGATCGAATTCGGAGCAATTTCCCTTTAAGAGAACTCCCTTTAAAAAGAATAATAACCTTTTTTTGAGACCTGAGTGTCGGCAGAAGAAACTGGGCTTGTTTTCACGTTTTAGCTGTGAAACAGTATCGGGTGGCACCATCTGATTCCTTTTCTTACAATTCTTTTGTGTCTTTCCTTTTGTAAGCAAAAATGAGCACATTCAGGCGTGAGAGAAAGAAGTGAAATCAGATTGTATTGCATTTCTTTGGCATATATGGTGCAATGCAAGATTTTTTTCTCCCCTTAACTCCTGAAATTTCAGATAGCCTGAGAAAAAATACCAGCACGTACAAAAATGGGGAATCAGCTTTCCATCTAAATGCTATTTAAAAAATCCCATAAATGTAAGTAGCCTTTTTATGCAGTTAATTTTTTTTCTTTTATCATTCCTCAGCTCTGTTTTCAGGTCTTCTCTTCTATGCACTTTCAGATGAGCCCATGTCTTATGAAAGTGATGTTTTGTTAATGGAGACCATCAGCAGTTCTAACAGCAGGAACTAAACTGAGTATTTTCTTCCCCAGAACAGCTCTGCTAATTTACTTCAGTCTAAAGTAAAATTGAAAATACATTCTTTCAGCAAATTGTAAATTCATCTGAAAAAGCAGGATTTCAAGGGAACTAGAACTGCTCAGGTTACATTGAGAAAATTATTGAGGCTGAATAAAAAAGAGCAGGGCAAAGCTGTAGGCAAGTGTGACACACTGCATTTCTACACCTTCAAAGGGAAATAAATATTTGGAAATATTGCAATGCTTCATTTTGAAGTTATTTTTAAGGGAAACCTTTTGTTTCAAAATGGCATTTTCCATTTAAAAAATGAATCTGCAAAAAGAGTTTTAAAGAAATAAGAGTCAAACATTCTGAGTTATTTGTTTCAGCTCAAATGCAGCATTTCAAGTTAGCCTCCAGATGATTTTTTTCGGGGAGTTGAATCCTTCCTCCTGCAAATGCTCTGTTTTAATTTGACTCATGCATATTTTTTCCCCGTGAAATTTTGGGTTTTGCAACATAACAGAAAAGCCACTTTTTATCCCTCCACCTGCCAAAGCCTCAGTTATCCAGCCCTCAGACATGCACACCACTTCTAGCGGATGCTGAAGCCAGGCCAAAATCATTCTCTGCTTCTCCATTCCCCAGCACTCCAGAGAGCTTTGCCAAGGCGGCRTAATGCCAACCTGTGCTCCACTGTTTTCCCGTTCTTCAGTCCCTGGTGAAGCTGTTCCAGGAACATCATTCCTGACCCACTGCCCATTTATCCACTCCCAAACGACCAGTCCTAGCTCATCGCCTGCCGCATGATTCCCCTACTCAGTCCCATGTACTCCTCACCATAGCAAAAAGTGAATGTTGTTCACAACAAGCTCACCGGTACTATGGCTGAATGGTGCCATGTTTGGGATTCAGTGGTTTTGTGGCATGAGATTAAGATGAGACCCTTACGAAGCCAAGGTCCCTTTGAATCTCAGCTCTAAATGGGTCCTCTGGGCTTTATTCCAGTTGCTGGACTCATCCTGCCACTGCAGCGCTCCCCAGCCCCTTCCTGCCTCTGCTCCAAAGGCACCGCACTGCAACTCTTCACACCAACCAAAAAAACCCTGTATTTTTCTAGTCTCTGCCAGCATTGCTCCAAGATCTGGACAAGTCTCAGGACAGGGCAATAGGCAGCTCAGCTGCATCTGCTAAGGTCCAGCTCAGAGCTGATCTTACAAACATTGGCTGATAAACCCATCCTTAGTAGGGTGAAGGGGGTGTATGTATGCGTATGAGAGAGCGAAATTAGTCATTCTAATCATAGGTTAGGAGCTGCTCTTAGGATCTGGAACAACATCAACATTTTATCCATCCTTGATCTGAAGTAAAATTCTGGCTCTTTCTAAAGCATCTCTATGCTCTAGTGGTGGGAATGGCTTTTTCTCCCTCTTCCCCTGGTTCGTTCTGGGCAGATGTCTGGTATTTTATCCTCTCATTTGCAAAGGTGTGAGAATTTCACAGAAAGCCTGAAGTAATTTTTAAGTTGTACAAGTTTTGYAGACATAACTTTCTTCTTTCTTAGTAGAAAAATTCTGTATTTTTCAAACATAAAAAGAAGTTGTTCTCAACCCAGGAGGTACCTCCTACGAGCCACTTCCCAAGTTTTCCCTATCTCTGATTATACCATCTTGACATGAAGGGCAGTACATTAGCTTCAGCGTTGGTAGAAGTTTAAGGGCAACGGTTTTATGCAAGTGCATTAACAAGTTAGGAGGACTGCTCTGCCAGACACTGGGATAAAAGGTTATTTCTAAAGGCATTGGAAATAATAGCCATGCTGCATTTTTTTGCTTTTACCTACCCTCCCTCACCTGGCTGCCCAAAAGCAGCTGGGGACTCCCTGGTTTTGGGTTTTCAGGGTTGTGAAAATATGGATTCCAGGCCCTTGTCAGACCACCCCAGCCAAGTCCTGTCATTGCTCTATGCCTCGGTTTCCCCAAGGGAAAAAAGAACATAAAGATACCCGTGTCCTGTGGTGAAGTGATGAAAAAAAGCTGTAGAAGTATCCAGATGAAAAATTAGTGAGAAAAAAACATGTGAAAATGAATCTGAAACTCTATTATTATGGGCTCACCTCTATGCTAATTATTTCGTGTGGTGCAAGGATTAAATACCAGGCTTTTTAAGCGTGCCCTGGTACTTGGGTGATTTTGGTGCTCTAAGAATAACTGTGTTCAGCTCTGATCTAATGTCGTCAGTCTGGTCTTTCACTCCTGCTCCCGATGAGRGGAGATGTTCCCTGCTCATATAATKCAGGAGCTGCTGCTGAATGATGAAGGGAATCTCACAGGAACAAGTGAACCTGGGAGACTTTTGCAGAGCAAGGCAAAGCCCCAGAGATATTTGGGGGCTGCAATGAATCAAAGATGCCCTCCTCATCCTGCTCCCCCCAACCAGTAAAASTGAGCTTTGCTAGCCTGCCTCTGATCCCAGGGTGCTTCTGCTTGACATTACCTGTGCTCACACCTTTGCCATGAAAAGCTTGGATGTGAGTTAACACTGAAGTCTTGGGTGTACCTTATGTTCTTAATGGACACTTGCAAAACCTGCCGTGTGCTTTCAAACCCTCCTTCGGCAGGCGAAGATTTCTCTGGCTTCGCAGGAACAGACAGGAGAGAACAGGGAGAGAAAAATCCTTCCCAGCTGCCCCATGTCCCTTCACAATAAAGTGCTAAAAGGAAATCTCTCCTTTTTTTCACCAGTGAGAGCCAGTCACTCTCCGGGAGAGAGAGAAGAGCTGTTTCAACTCCCTCCCAAGCACTGTGGTCTTATTGTTCATGCAGCRCTCAGCATCCAAAATATCAAGGGGGCTGGCAAGGGCTGCTGGAGGCAACTTCTGCACAGAGCTCAACGGCAGCGGAGCGTGAAGGAAGAGCAGCCCGCGCTGGCCAGCGAGGCAGAACACGCCGGCACACCCCTGACGGTGCCCTCCCTGCCATTATTATCGCACGAGGGGAGAAAGGGATTTTTGTCAGCTGCTCAGAGGGGAATGCAAGGGCTGTATCTGCCTTCTGTCGCCTGCATCCTTCGGTTGGGGCAGGGGGCGAGAGCCTATTTACTGATGGCAAAGAGRGGCTGATGACTGCTGCTGATCCAGGAATGTTTCTTATTGATTTTCCTGGGGTACCTGGAGGTGGATATTCTGTAGGCAATCCTTTAATTGCATATATATGTAGATACYGCTGTTCATTTGCCATCCTGGAGCACTGCTAATGAAAAATATGTTCAGACAGACTGACYGCAGGTATGCAGCCTTCTTCATTGCTGGACAAGGAGCTTTACAGAACTGAAATAAATAAATATTATTGACATAACCAGAAGTGCTAGACATTTTTGGACTCTGAAGGCATATGCTTAATTTAGCCCTGCAGTAAGTCCAGGTGCATGCCCAAATACAGCTGATTAGCCAATGGGGCAAGCACTTACCTAATTAATCTATGGAGTGACAGAGTCTGCATACAAAGCAAGTGTGCAATTTTGCATCTGTTTTGTAGATGGATTTGCACATCTCTAGTGCTAGAGAAGTCCTTCAGTGATACACCAGTTCCTGAGCACACGCACAGAGGAGGATGTTGTCTTCTGCCACCAGYCACAAGCCTGGTACTCAAAATAAACTCCAGGACCCCCAGGCTGGTGAGAATCTGCTCCAAATTCTGTGATGGTCTAAACCATACATACTAACACCTGTAATTCTGTGTATGTCCATGTCTGCATACAGGCACACCTTTCTTTTGTGCTTTTTAGAGAGCTGAACAAAATGGATTGAGTGAATTGGGGTGGAAATCTGCTGGCTTTGGTCTAATCAACCTCTGTGACTGCATCCATAAGTGGTACGGGCACATGGCATCACTTCACCCATCTTGAAGTGCGGTCACCCCAGGCCTGGGCTGAAAAAAAGGCTTTTCCATGCATTTCCATTCCTGCACAAAAATATAGGGCAGGAAACGAAGGATGTGCCTTCCAATTTATCAACACACTCTGTTACAAGAAGTGTAGGAAYAGTAGATGCTGAAGTGATGAACTGATACATAGCAGGAACTGAATTCATCTCTGGAAACAGGCAAAGGAGGTCAAAAGGAGAAGACTTGACCCAAACCTTGTTTCAAAATTTAAACTTGAGTCAAATATCCTCCCAGTTATTTTCCACATTCACAATTTTTCTTTCCCTGTCTGTTTACTCCTAGTGCTCTCTGAAGCACAAAAAAAGCAGTGAAAGCCAGTGAACACGACTGCCAGGAGCTGTGCCTTTCCAGCTTCCTGACCAAATCTTTTGAAAAACCTCAGCAGAATGGTCCCCATCAAATCCTTTGCAGATGCTGTGCTTGACTCCAAGTCCACTGGGGTAGGATGGGGGAGTTTAGTAAATATGCAGTGCAGGAGAACCAAACTCGCAAGCTGCGGACATCCTCATCAGCAAGCTGCAGTGGTTTGATTAAATCCTTCCAAGCAGCCGAAGATAATAACACCATGAATAGAGCTTCCTAATTTCATTTCCCCAGCACCATGGAGCAGGTATCTTTCCATACACAGGTGCAGGACCTTTGCTGCACTGGCTTTAATAATTAGTAGAGATGAAGGCAGAGCTTACCCTACGTGCCACTGAAAATTTGGGAGTTAAATTCAAGAGACACCAAATCCCTCTTACTGGTGCTTCTGCAGTGGCACAGAGAGCAGGCTGGTGGGCACTAAGAATGATTGATGGTATTGCTGACCAAATGGAGAATGGTGATTTATGGACAAGCCACTGTCCAAACCATGCATGCTATACTGGAGAAAAATAAATGGATTCAGTTTCAGACCTCTTGGAAGGTGCTGGCCAAAGCCTTTCATTAAGTTAGCCTCTTGGATGTGGGCTGTCAAAATATTTTAAAATCTGCCTCTGACCTCCAAGCATTTTCCTTTCCTTTCACTGCCTGCTGCAGCCCCAGACCTCCCTCACAGTCAAAACTGACAGCACTAGCCATTAGAATCACTCTTTGAATTAATTACCCAGAAATATGCTTTCAAATCTTCCACTCCATGTAACAGCAAATTAAAGGGCAGCCTGGGTGGGGTTTTACACATTCTGGTTTGGCTGCCCCTTTCCATCTAATGCGACCATTAACACCCCGGCTGCAGTGTTGGCCGCTGCTATTTCTTCCCTACTCCACACTTGCTGAGAAAAAAAGGCAGAAAGTGCTTTTATTTCCCAAACTTTTAAAGTAATTTCAACACAGCATTGATGGAAAGACCAAAGGGATAGTCCAGRAGACAAAGGACCCTGATGAAGCAGTGCCTGGCCTCGTATCTGGGTAGAGACCATGGAATATTCCTTTCTGTCATTCAGGTGCCTCTGCAGTGACCTGGCAGTTTGGTTTCCCATTTCGCCATTTCTCACTGCCCTGCAACTCTGCTCTTACCAGCAAAAAGCATGTCAGGCTGGTACCCAGGCTTGGCAAGGGTGATTGCGCGACCAGCACAAGTGATCCCTTTGCAGCACTGAGGCATCTCCTTCTCCTTCTTTTCTGGAAGCTCCCCAAGACGACACATAGAGCTCAGGGACAACTTGTGTCACGGGTACCTCCATGCTGATGACTGTTGCTTGTTGCTCAAAATTTGTATGTCTCTGGAGCAATAAGCAGTAACACACCAAGCTCTGACCTTCTCCAAATCATTCCTGTCCCTTCAACAACCACATTTTTCTCAGATCAAGGCTGGAGGCACCGATGAGATGATCCCCCAAACATGTGCACAAGCAGTGCCCAGGCGTTTCGGCTGGGATAKAGTTAATTTTCTTCCTAGTAGTTGGTATAGTGCTGTGTTTTGGGTTTAGTATGACAATAATGTTGATAACACACCGATGTTTTAGTTGGTGCTAAGTAATGTTTACACTAGTCAAGGACTTTTTAGCTTCCCATGCTCTGCCAGGTGCACAAGAAGCTGGGAGGGAGCATAGTCRGGACAGCTGACCCAACTGACCAAYGGGATATTCCATATCATATGACGTCATGCTCAGTATATAAAGTTGGRGGAAGAAGAAGGAAGGGGGGGACGTTTGGAGCGATGGCGTTTGTCTTCCCAAGTCACCGTTATGCACGATGGAGCCCTGCTGTCCTGGAGATGGCTGAACACCTGCCCATGGGAAGGAGTGAATGAATTCCTTGTTTTGCTTTGCTTGCGTGCGCGGCTTTTGCTTTCCCTATTAAACTGTCTTTATCTCAACCCACGAGTTTTCTCACTTTTACCCTTCCAATTCTCTCCCCCATCGCACCAGGGGGGAGTGAGCGAGCGGCCGTCGCTGGCTGGGGTTAGTCGCTGGCTGGGGTTAAACCACGACATATGTGTAGCCCAACACTAGTTCTCTGTTTGCTCTCCCATTTAATCTGCATTTTCTAAGGATCAAGCAAAGAAGTCTGGCAAATAGTTTTCATCATTAATTTAGGAGCTTTGTGAAATATTTTTCAGGTATTTACATCTTTTTTAAGGCAAGTGTTTAAAATTCAGACTCAGTTGAATGTGTAATTTGTATAAAGAATTACCACAGAATTACCACAGTTCAATCCATACCCATTCCTGCCCACAAAATTGGCAAAAATCCCCTCCAAAGCAAGTAACCTGACATTGATTGACATGCTTTTCTTCTCTGTGTTTTCTTGAACCGCTGAGATTCGTTGCACTCTGCTGATGGTTTAGATACAAACATCACCTTGTCTGAAAGCGGGCAATTAGCTTTTCCTTGGTGGGTAACTCTTCCCCCACACACTCTGCCTGACAGCCCCTATTCCCACATGGACCCAGTAAAACCAGAAGGCTGTCTCTAGCTCAGCGAGGGGGTTCCAGGCAGCTGCCCCAGGGGTGGAGAGGGATAGGCAGGTACCTGCAAGGATGGGGTGGCCTCAGGGAGTTAGAGGAAGCCTGTGGGAATGAGACCTGCAGCTGCAGCAGTGGAAGAGGAATAAATGAAGGGCATCATTTCTGGCAGACCTGCTAGGTGATGTGATTGCTAGGAATGGTTAAAATAATTTTTGCCCACTTTCTTCTTCCCCACATTCTCTCCACCCTTGATTTTTGTCTTTCCTAAAGCAGCCTCTTGCAAACATTCCCTCTACAAACACTCCCTCTGCAGAGCTGATGGAAGGGAGCAGGGCTCCCTGAAGCAGAAGAAGAGAAATCAAAGGACTTGGGAAGAGAAGGGAAAATAAATAAATAAAAGGGCTTGTTTATCTTTTTATTAATAGCAGAGTAGTAGTCCCAAGGGGATAGGCCAACTGTGACTCTAATCCAGCCATGCAAAGCTGCATCCCTGACTGTTTGGTTTGTGTTTCTTTTTTCTCTTCTCTTTTCCAGGGTTAATTACTGGGAAAGAAAAGTGAAACATTTAATTCTCGTCTCCTCAGATCTCCCCCTCCTTCCCCAGTGAACCACACACAACCTGAGTGTTTGCCCTCAGACCACAGCCTACGCCGACCTGTCCCGGTCACTGCCACATCCATCCAGGCTCGGTGTCACTCCCAGGCTGTACATGAAGGAGGAGGGCCAAATCTGCCATATTGCACAGTACAGCAAGTCGGTTAATGACAACAGGGGGTGGTTTTAATTCGTGTTTGTGTGAAGGAACATTCAGCTGGGTCAATGACACTGCTCTGCTGTCACCCAGGGAAAATGAACATAACCTATGCATTGCCCGGCAGCGAGATGGCCTCCTGACATGTCTTGAAAGAGAAGCAGGAGGAGCTAGCTGTGATGGGCTGATAGGCTTTGAAATGCAGCCCAGGGAAGGGAACATAAGAGTTACTGATATTCATGTGAAAAGTGGCCCTGGCCTGCTGGATCTGCTATAGCGGTGCAGAACACTGGCCAGTTTAATGACACCATCCTGCTGCAGCGATGTCCACCAAGGACTTGCTCAGCATCCCCAAAGCCCTGACACAGCAGGACCCTCACCCTCCGCGCTGGAGTTTCTGAAGCATATTTTGTGCTTGGGCTCTGGCCTGGAAACTGGAGACTTTTACTTTGGGATATCCGAGGCACGATTTTTGAAAAGCATATCTCATCAAAAGTCAAAGGGAATGAAGAACCTGACCTCCTTGCGTGCAGCTCAGCCTCTCTCTCCAGGCTGCTCTGGCTTCCCTTTCAGGACAGCAAAGCCTTATCCATCCTGCTTAGTAATGAATCCAGTTTGTAGTCATCAGGGGTTTTCTTGAAAGAAGCAGTCCCAGTGGTCACCTGTAATGTCCAAGTCCACCTTTAACTGTGGCACAGCTAAGAGCGGCAGCAAAGTTGATGTGTTAGAGACAAGGTCAGCCTTGACATGTGTCACAGCAGTTATATTAATTAAATGAAGTAGCAGTAGTTTTGCCAGGGTCTCACAACCTCTACCAATCCAYTTTTCCTCAGGTGACCAATCTTGCCATGAAGTCCTATGGCTTCCTGAGCAGGTTATCAGGATCTGACCTTCTGTGCAAGAACAGACGGCAAGTGGTTTTGAATGAGCATCCCCAAATATGCAGTGGAAAGCACAATCTCCCAAAAGTCACAGTGAAGGGAGAGGAAAGGGCTGGTCTGAAGTGTTTTTTAAARCTCCTAACTGTGGGAAGGAGAAAAGCAAGAAAGGATAAATGTTCAGGTGGGGAAAAAGGAAGGAAAAACTGCATCTTAGTGCCTGGGATACGGTACGTCTCTGAAACTGCTGAGAGGGATGTAGTCGTCTCTGCAAATCAAGATGAGCTGGCTGGCCAATGAAGCATGCCCGGCATTTTATTTCTCATATTGTTTGGAGATAGGGATTCAGCTGAGTGCATTCAGCAAATAAAGATCAAATAACCTGCTGTGAATAATGTTTTAAACCCGGGTTCCTATCAGGATCTAGTTATAAGCCCATATACTCCGTTGGATAAAAAATGAGTTACACATGGCTGGAGGCAGTATTACTTTCTATGGAAGATGAAATCTGTTTTGAAATAGAAAATGTTTAGTGATTCCCCCCTCCTCTTTTTATTTTTTTTGGAAGGGCTAAAACCACATAAAGCTGCCTGACAGAGAGGGTGGAGGAGGGTCCACTAATATTTCACCCACTGCCTCTGGGTCCAGAGCTAAGGATTTATGCTAAAAGAGRGGGTGAGCCACAGGAGGAGAGGTGAGGTGGAGCCCACGTTGCCAGCTGGTTTGGCTGTTTTGCCTGGAATCAAGCTAACCTCTATTGCACTAAGCTCCTTAGCTGTGCAGAGAAACAAGCCCCTGATGAGTTGATCCTTTGCTTGCATGATGATAATCAACACCTTGGCTACCAGCCACGGGGAAAAACCACCAGTTGCTGCTGTCCTCTCTCTTTCACGTGTGCACCTGAACCAACTCATGGCTTCATGGCGTAGGGGAATTTCTACTGAGTTGTTTGGGCCAGATGTAGATGCTGATGCTTGCTTTTGAAGAGTAGTCCTGCTTATTTTGATTAAGGTGTTGATGGAGAAAAGTACTGTTCCACAGCAACGTCGCAATGTAGCCCCTTCTCTTTTCAAGGTTAGTCAGCATTAYCCCATTGCTGCATGTGGAAAAACACACTAGAAAGATAGAAAATGGCTACTGAAAATTTTCATAGTTATTTCAGAACTACTTCCCTTTGACTGTGGCATTTCACTTGACCCTGTTGTTTTGTTTTCCTTTCTGTGTCCTTCACCTTTTCTCACATGAGCCACAGCTTCTCATTTTTAATGGGTCTAGAAGAGTTGCAAAAAATCTACATAAACCCTTGGTATTCCCTCTTCAATAGTCCTTCAGCCAGACAGATGGTTGAAATTTTTCCCTCGAAACTGTTTTTTTTTAAAGACATGTTTATTGTGTCAAGTATCTGCTTTGCAGCAAAAACTTCAATTATTTCTCACAAAAACAAATATTAAAAAATGAAAACATTTTGACTGCAACCCTAAATATTTCAGCCAAAAAAAAAAAATCTGATCCCCAGTGTGTGTGTTTGTGTCTCTATTAAAATACTTTGATTTGGAAATGCTGCCACACAGGGGATTTTGTCAGAGCAATTCTCATTCTCATTCCCCACCATGGACCAAATGCCCTAAATCTGCTGCCTCCTTTGTGGTGGGGCATAGCAGAGGCTCCTGGGGGCATTGCCTCCCCTCTCCGAGGGAGGACACCCTCAGAGAAGGAGCATGAGCAGGAGGTCTCACCTACAAAGACAATGAGACTCTGAAGTGGTTGAAGTCTGACTTGCAGGAGATACCACAGGGACATTATTAATCTGAAATATATCTGCTTCTGGCTATGATATTTCAGGGTTTGAATTTCCTTTAAAAGACTGAATTTAGAAAAAACCAYGATTTTGTACTTCCATTGATGGTTTTTGCTGGGAGTTGCACATTGCTCAACCAACTTTAGTCGACATGATTTCTGGTTAAATCTTTGTCTTAGCCACCCACCTCAGGTACCCTTTCCAATGCGAGCCTGGAGATTCAAACACGGGTGACGAGGATGTGTTTCTTTTGTTTCAAGAGCAGCGAGGGAAGCCCAACCTCTAACCCTCAAATACTGCCCTGCAACTATTGTGTACTGACTACTGGAGCATTTTGCTGGATGCTGAGAAGATAGGGAAGATAGGATATATTCCTGCTTATAAGAAAGTGTTCATATTTGCTTGTCCATGAAGTTCAAACTGTTCTGTAAGGCATAAATGGAAAGATGGACAGTTTTCAAGTCTACTGGCAAGCACTAARAACATGAGAAGGAAAATGAGACACATCTCATCACTCCTTCCAGACTGAGTGACTGGTGGGAAGGAAACAGGGGCTGCAGGTGTACTCGTCCCCRCTGACACAGGTTTATTGTGCCCACGCTGAAGATGACCAGTGCCCATCTCACTGCAGTACCATGGCATGGAGCCCAAGCAGCTAAATAAACGCAGCCTGTCAGCATGGCGTATTAGCTCTGGCTCAATGCCATCCTGATGTGGTCATGCAATTCCTGGTCAGCTCAGCATCTCATCAGCGCTTGCTCGTGTCTCCTCAGCGGACCCAAGGCATCCGTCTTTCATGCSTCGCTCCTCCTCTCTCAACCCACAAGGGTTTCATCTGTGTATTTATAAGACAAACCGACTTTCCTGGTTTACCCTGAAAATAATTTTCATGATGTGTAAATGGAAGGCAGCTTGAAAATTTAAGAAGCCTCAGAGTATTTCTCCTAATGTAACTCAGGCCTAAAATGTTCCTGATGGGATAAGTRGAAATATATCCCCTGCTTCTAGTCTGCAACTTAAAAAGCAACCCCCAATTTTCCAGCAATAGAGAGAGCTATGAGGCCTGGAGAAGTACAGCACTCTTGATTACAGCTTTGTTGAAAAACATTGTTCTGAGATGTCTGGAGACCAGATAATAGGCACTGTTTTAGTTTAAAATAAGAGGCATTTCATTAATAAAGCTTCCCAGTGTGCAGAGACAGGGGAATATTGAAACTGTCTGTTGGTGCTCTCTAGACTTGCCTGTCTGGATTGTACTGTTATTATGTTTTCCCCAGAAGACCCACTTTTGGAGAAGCCGCACCATCAGGCCCTTGCTGCAAATCCAGCCAGTCTGTAGTGCTAGCTGAGAGAAACTTAAATACAGGGAGAAGGAAAGAGACTTCGTAGATTTGATCCTGGTATTACTGGATTAAGTAGCTTTTTCTTGCCTTTCTTCACCTGCCACTGAATTGTCTAGTTAGACATTGTAAATACTCAAAGTGAGTTATTTGCATTTTATCTTTCCTGAGTTGGGGCTCAGTCTGTTTTCAGCATGAGTGGTTTGATACTCAGGCATCTTTTACTGCAGGAATATAGCTGTTCTTAAAGGCATGTGTCACATCCCACCTGTTAGGAAGGAGGAGGGAGAGGTGACTCAGATCCGCAGATCCCCTYGGGTTGAATTAAGGTGAAACGACAATCAAGGTCCAAGCACACACATCGATTTTAATGAAAGATCTATGAAACAAGTTTCCCATCTAGTTTGGCACTCTCCAATATTCAGTCTTACAGAAAATTAAAGTAAGCCTTGCGGTTAATCACCACACATGTGGGGTCTAAGCCTTGTGTTACTTACTAGAAAAAAAGGTAAAAGAATAAAAGAAAGAGAGAAGGAGAGAGCGAGAGAAAGAAAGAGAGAGAAAGAGATCACCGGTCRGGGCTCCAGCGTTGGTCCAGCCAACGGGGGATGTTTCTGGTTCGTAGGAGCGCTCGTCCAGAAGTCCCCCACAATAGCGCTTGTCTTCCCCTTTTATGTCGGTTGTTCACTACGGGCTGCCCCTCCGCCACACTGGCAGTTTTGTTTCAGGGCTGAGCTCAAGGAGTTTTGCTTCAGGGTTTTTATGTCTTGCAAGTGTTTGAGACATTCCTTGGACAGGCTCAGGGGATCTCCACCCCCTGCTCCTTTATCAAGTTTCCTCTCCTGTCATTGTCTGCACCCTTCTGAACAAAGAGTCCTTTGTTCCAGGGGATTACAAGTTAGCCTTGGTGTTAGACTGTTTGTTCTTCCCTTTGGTCTCCTACAGCATGGTAGTGGAATATCTTGTAAGCACCCAACTTTCCTGTGAATTACTGCAGAGCATCCACAGGCTGGCAGGAAACATGGGTTTCATGGCGTAGTTTGAGAGCTGGTGTTGCAGTGGTCCGGAGATGTTTCCAAGTGACCGCTTAATAAAAGGAAAGGTTTTTCCTGGCATGCAGGGAAGTGCGGGGAGAGAATATCTGGTGGTCCTAGGGCATCTCTGACTCCCATGGAGAAAAGGCCCTCAAGTCTCCAGMCATGAAACACTGAAAGAAGCAGCAGAGCCTGATCCTGGCATAGTGCTGAGCACAGAAAGGAGACGTGAAGGCCACGCATATAGTGCCACGCACATAGTGCCAGGTCCTAAACACAGACATAGAATCATAGAATTATAGAATCACCAAGGCTGGAAAAGATCTCCAAGATCATCGTGTCCAACCATCAACCCAGCACCCATGCCCACTAAACCATGTCCCCAAGCGCCACATCCACACGTTTTTTGAACACCTCCAGGGATGGTGACTCCACCACTTCCCTGGGCAGCCTGTTCCAATGCCTGACTACCCTTTTGGTGAAGAAATTTTTCCTAATGTCCAATCTAAACCTCCCCTGGTGCAACTTGAGGCCATTTCCTCTCGTCCTATTGCTAGTTACTTGGGAGAAGAGACCAACACCCGCCTCTCTACAGTCTCCTTTCAGGTAGTTGTAGAGAGCGATAAGGTCTCCCCTCAGCCTCCTCTTCTCCAGACTAAACAACCCCAGCTCCCTCAGCCGCTCCTCATAAGACCTGTTCTCCAGACCCTTCACCAGCCTCGTTGCCCTTCTCTGGACACGCTCCAGCACCTCAATGTCCTTCTTGTAGTGAGGGGCCCAAAACTGAACACAGTATTCRAGGTGCGGCCTCACCAGTGCCGAGTACAGGGGCACGATCACCTCTCTACTCCTGCTGGCCACACTATTCCTGACACAGGCCAGGATGCCGTTGGCCTTCTTGGCCACCTGGGCACACTGCCGGCTCATGTTCAGCCGGCTGTCGACCAGCACCCCCAGGTCCTTTTCCGCCGGGCAGTTTTCCAGCCACTCCTCCCCAAGCCTGTAGCGTTGCGTGGGGTTGTTGTGACCCAAGTGCAGGACCCGGCACTTGGCCTTGTTGAACCTCATGCAATTGGCCTCGGCCCATTGATCTAGCCTGCCCAGATCCCTCTGCAGAGCCTTCCTACCCTCAGGCAGATCAACGCTGCCAGAATCATCTCTGGGATTAAAAAAATAAAAAAAAATTCCTTGAGCCAATAATAGAAGTTATTATCCTTCTGTTATCACTTCAGTGCCTGGCTAATGACAAGGACGCCGAACACTGTCAGTCATATATCCAATATTTTCTACTGAGCTTCCAGCTAAGCTCAGGAGGAAAGAACAGATTAAGAAGCCACCCTCAGCCTCTGAGGGCAGAAGCCACCTCTTTAGGTGAATCATCAGCCTTGGAGACAGCAAAAAGCAAATGCAATGCAAGTTTTGGTACAATCACATGTATCACCTGCTTCAGCCCGAGCTGCTTCATCATTGTTTGTATTGCATTGGTTTTGCTGCATGGGGATCACTCAAACAGACCTTGAAATTTGCTAGCAACCAATTGCATTTGAACATTTCAGATTTAATAATGAATATCTTCTGTTTTGCATTAGGGATGTGCAGCTTCCAGACTTCCTGATATGAATCCAGAGGAGCTGGCAATAAAGGGAAGCCAACAGCCCGTGCATAGTGGAGCTGTTTTTTATGCTGACACAGTTCTCTCTTCTAAATTTTTTGTGAGTGGATGTAGGACTTCAGGGGACTAATCATGTTGGACAGCAGGTTCTGTGCAAGGTTCATGCTGCTCCCCCATACACTTCCCATCTGACCAGTGTCAGCCTCTGCAGTTTCAGTTCTTGGTGTCCCACCTGAGGGGTACACCTCAGTGCCTCTTCATCCACCTAAGTTGCTCGCCATGCAATTTGCTCACCTCTGAAACAACCTTCTGSCCCTCTGGTTTGGACTCTGAACTCCTTTCAGCATGTACCAGTGTACAGACTGGCCAAGCTGCTCCTTTACCTCATACCTGAGCTGTCCCCAGGGCTCCTCCATGACGCTTTTCCTGTCTCTGCACTGCTAGTGCCTTGCTCTCTTTCAGAGCCTAGGCAGATAGCTCAGGTACTCCCCTGGAGGGGCTGCAGGCATGGGTAAGGACATGTTGGAGCAGGTTCACTCCTGAAGGGACTGCAGTSTGTGGATAAGTCCAAGCCAGAGCAGGGGCATGGGGAGGAGTTCATTGCAATTTTAAACCCTATGGTCTGGTCCAAAGACACCAGGGGTGGAGATTGTAATGGAAATAATACCTTCAAATTGTTGTAACCCAGGTTTTGAGTTGCATGTTAGAGGAATTACTATAGAAGGAACCACCTGAATCAATGGAGGACCTTACAAGAAGCAGCGCAAGTGCAAGTGCAGCAGTGACCGGACCTGAGCTGGCTTTGGTGCCCAGTAACTCCATGCAACACACCACCTCTCCTGTCCTGAGTGACCATACAGAGGAAGCCTGAGGTCATGCACTAAATGAACTTAGTGKACATTTTGTGGACATTTGTGGGCATTTTACAGACATCTTACAGGGGTGGTCCATAGACTAGGGGAATGATATCTGTGTATTATATCAAAGGATGGGGAGGGGGATGGTGGTTAGTGAGGATRTATTGGGTAGTGTGGCACCTGAGCATGACATAAATGGTATGGAATAAGGGCTGGATAATGTGCTGGTTTTGGCTGGGGTAGAGTTATTTTTCTTCATAGTAGCTAGTATGGGGCTATGTTTTGGATTTGTGCTGGAAGCGGTGTCGATAACACAGGGATGTTTTAGTTATCGCTGAGCAGTGCTTACACAGAGTCGAGGCCTTTTCTGCTTCTCACCCCACCCCACCAGCGAGCAGGCTGGGGGGGCACAAGAAGCTGGGAGGGGACACAGCTGGGACAGCTGACCCCAATGACCAAAGGGATGTCCCACACCGTATGGCGTCATGCTCAGCATATAACGCTAGGGGAAGAAGAAGGAAGGGAGTGAGGGCATTTGTCTTCCTGAGTGACCATTACGCGTGATGGAGCCCTGCTTTCCTGGGGATGGCTGAACACCTGCCTGCCCATGGGAAGTAGTGAATGAATTCCTTGTTTTGCTTCGCTTGTGTGCGCGGCTTTTGCTTTCCCTATTAGACTGTCTTTATCTCAACCCATGAGTTTTCTCACTTTTATCCTTCCTATTTCTCTCCCCCATCACACCAGGGGGGAGTGAGTGAGCGGCTGTGTGGGGCTGAGTTGCCAGCCAGGGTTAAACCACGACATCTCCGAATAGGAAGATGAAATGAATCCCTTCCCAGATTTCTGAGTGTATCAGTGCAGCATTAGCCACCCTCCTACAGTTTGATACTGGATTGGTTATAAAAAGATTCCACACTTCTCGTAAACTGGATGCTTGAGTGCAGCTTCTGGAGTTTTTAGCCAGATCAGGCAGCTGGTGGTATAAAATACCTGATAGATGTCTCTATAGATTAAAGCCCTTTGAACATTTCCACAACTTGTTTTCTTGTCTTTCCTGCAACAAACAACAGGCTAAATTTCACGTTAGCTAATGCTAAATCGTACCACAATTTTATAAACTCCTTTTCATCTTGAGATACTGGTCATTATGGGTGATAGTGATAGAGATGGACTTTTTGAGATTAATTTATTACAGCCCAAGGTATGTATCAGACCAAATGCACATTCCTCAGTAGGAGTGAAATGCAGTGTGAGCCACAGAGCAAAACACACCCTCAGTCTGATGCTAGGCACTACCTATGGAGAAGTCAGTCCTATCTCTGTCCTTGGCCCATGTGGCAACCCAGTTCTGGAATCAAATAATGCTTTGGGGGACATTTTTAAGGTCTAGAGATTTTCTGACCCCAGGAGTCCACAGACCAAAGGCTGAAACCCATCATGCCAGGCTAACAGCCTCTTCTCGACAGACATGTCTTCTCAGTGCTTTCTCAGTTTACACTATTTTGTCTTGACTGTGAGTAACCATAACCTGTACAAAATATCCCATATACAGCTTTACTACTGCCTTGTACAACAGCATCAGTACTTCCCTGTTTCTCATGGAAACACTTGTTTTGATGAGATTTATTCTGTTGTGACTGACTAATAAATCTGAGTCTTCCAACAGAAAAATTTCCAAAGGACGGGGATCCCCCTTTCCCTTCCTAGCTCTGCAGTAGAAATTCTTACTTACRTAGCACCCAGCTGCGTGACTTTGCACTACTATGTCTGTATCACATTTCTGTCTGCTTCCAGTTGCATTCCTCTTTCTATGTGTGCAGCCAAGCCCCTGCTCTGCTCCTGCCCCTGTGCTGCCACACAGCTCCCACACACCAGCCTTCGCCGCCCCGTCGGTCCTTCCCTACCAAAACCCAGCAGGGCCCAGCCTGCAGCCACRGAGTTAATTGGAGGCAGCGACAATGCGGGAGTTAATTAATCCCACCAAGCCAACGGCAGGAGCTTCCTGATTTGCCATTGTTGTTCTCAGCACGTCTGATGAGACGCTCCCACCAGGACGGGACCTCATCCTGGCCAGCCGCCGCTAATGCTGGGGAATTCACCCACCTTGGTGCAGAGCTGACATTTAAGCTCTTCCTCCCCTCTGCTCCCTTGCACAGCTCCAAAGATCAAGGGCAAGAGGGCATCATTAAACCTAACCCTGTAACGACTGACATACACATCTCTCACTGCCAAGCCCCCACATCTTCAGCCTCGCTGGCATCGTGTCAAGCCTCATAATGCTTCTTGTTCCCAGGGAATTCACTCCTCCCACTTGAAAATCAGTAAGTGCGCTGTCTCTGCTGAAAAGCCTGTTGCTGATGCTGTCTGCATCCTCAATTGCCAGCAAGTTCCAAAACTTCGTTGCATCTGGATTTTAGGTACTGTGCATCTGTAAGCCCTGAGGGTAATCAGTCCATGGCGAGCTGCGGAGACTGGCAGGCGCCTCCTGATAACCAACGTCTCCTGAAGCTGCCCTTGCAATCTGCTGGCTTCCCTGGCACCAAGGAAAGGTGCTGTATTGAAAACTGGGAGCAGTGGGGTCAGGACAGAGACCACAGCAGGGAAAGGAAAGCGCGAGAGAGCCGTCACAGAGCCACYGTGCCCACGGGTGGGCTGCTCCCTGCTCACTCGGTCTGTGTCCCCGGCTTTGGGGCAATAGAAATCTGACTTTGCTCTGAATTACCATTATCTCAGGTCCCTGAAGACAGTTTCAYCCTTAAAAGCTAGGCTTGTCCCCAGCTGTTTGTTATGGATTTACAAAGTTTCCTTCATTGCACCTGCTTTCCAGCAGGTTTATTACCAGCAGCTGCTAACAAGCACTGCTGGCTTGSTGGCTTGTCACAATTCCTGTGTTTATTTGCTTGGGATTTTTGTAGGGTTGCCATGTTGTTGGCACTGAAAAATCTTGATTCAGCCCATTGGTTTGAGTACCTGGCAAGGAAGAGCAAATGGCAATGAGTAAATTAGCTTTGAAAACAGAAATACCTAYGTTGAAAAAAATGAAGTCTTTCAGCTTGTAACCTAGACAGAGCTTCGCTGTAAATGTTAGCTACACTGAAATCGAAGAAGTGCGCTGGAGCCCATTCATGCAGCCCTGTTAGTGAATTTGGGCTCTTTGCAAAGAGCCATTAGCATTTGTTTAGTTATTTTCAAGCAGAAGTTGGCAATCTTTAATCTGTGAAATTTCCCATAATTTATTGACACTTACACATCTTTCTTTTCTGCAGAAACACTGCTGGTTTTAATTAGCGCAAATTAATCAATAGCAGGGGGGCCATGCTGAGTTCCAGTGAAAGGCAGGTGAGGAGCGCCGGTTGCATGCTAAACACAGCGATATGTAAAACTGACAACTGGAGACGAAGCTTTGCGGAGCTGCACTGTGGAGCAGGGCAGGTGTAGCAGGCAGGAGTAAGCACAGCTCTGAATCCGCAGCTCAGCATATGCCAGGCAATGGAAATGCATGCTTTTAATTATGATTTCAAAACATTAATAAGTGCGTGTGTGTTACAAGTCTCCCCTTGTGCCTGCTCTGCAGAGGATGAGAGAGGTTTCAGCTCCTTCTTACCACGGCGTGGGGTTGTTTGAGGTTTTTTTTTATCTCAAGCTGTAGAATTGCATCTGGTCATTCCGGAAAGCTTGTTTTTGCTGGGTTTGTCAGTCAGAGAGGAACTGTCCCAGCTACACCTACAGACAGTAGTAGTGCATGCATCTGCGTGGGGATCCGTACATGTCCCTGGTCTCAGCTTCCTCACCCACCCCTGCTGCTGCACCCACTTCTGCAGGTGCTGCCAAAACCAGATGTCCTGGGCCCTTGGGCTTACTGGTCCCACAGAAAAGTTGTGGACTGTTGGCCATTTTCAAAGCACAGCCCTGATGCTTGCTGCYGTATCTAAGGGAGTGATCACACCACCATCCTAGAGCTGTCAGTGGAGAAAATCAGGCAGAGTCAGGGAAAAACAGTGGAAAAAACACTGATCAATTTAAAATGCATAACTTGTTTGAATTAACATATGCAAGGCTTAGGTACTTTTAGTTGGATAGCCAGATACAACTCCTGATTTTCTCCACTGGTTACAGAGCGAGCTCAGTGTCTGGYAGCCTAAATTACTGCTTTACTCCTCTCCTATCTGTGTTATATGCAGATGGACCTTTGCCCACGGTTCACATGGACCAAACATTTCAGCTATTCTTGAAACTTTCTCAGATGTTTCACAGCCTGTGTGAAGCTTCTAGCTCAGAGGTACTGAAGGATATGGTTGAAATACCAGGGTCCTTAATGAATGGACCCAGATGGTCCATTGAAAGGTCAGTCCATGGTCTTGGTTGGCAGCAGTTTCCTGGGTTCATCACAGAAGTCTAGAACAAATACCACACAATTATCCTCTCTCCAGGGCTTCTGGTATTTGTTTCCTTCCTGTCTGCAACCAAGAAGCCCACTGATCAGATGGTTTTTGATCTAGACTTCACCAGAACATTGCAGCTCTTCCAACTTCTCTGTGCTGGTGTGTTTTTGTATGTCTGTATCAGGCCACAGCCGCATCTGCAGMCTCACCAAGGACACCCACAGGCCTTGTCCACGTGGTGCCCTCACTGTATATGACAAGCCACACTGCACTTGCTTTTTTTCCCAGGCCTGCAGGGTCTAACCACTGYAAACTCACATGTTCCGCTCTTTGTCTTTCTTCCTGCCACATCCCAGGCAGCATTCAGGGATCAAAACCTGCTTTCTATTATCCAGCTTTGGTTGATGATGATGTATGAAGCACAGAGAAAAGAGACAGCTTGATTTTCATAGGTTAGGTGTTGACCCTGCTGAGCTTAGTGTAGCATGAAACTAGTTTTGACTAGTAAACTGAATAAATATGCCAGGGAAGCTGTAGAGCGGCAATATATATGCAGCACTAAGGTGCCATTTTTACAAAATGACTTTGATTCATCAGAGGGCTAAGCTGATGCCCAGTGCATTAGAAATCCTGTGAACAGAAGCTTAGGGAAATATTTCAATTCATAATCTGGTTGCGGGAAACAGCTTCCTCTCCTACTTCAAAATGTGAAACCATTTGGCAGAGCAGCTCAGGGCAAAAACCATGGGACACGGTGCCGCCAGTGAGCCTGCGGGATGCAGCAAAAAGGTGAACAAAGGCCTCTTTGCTGCACTGTCAGGTCTGCAAGGGCCAAAAAAATCACTAGCATTGTAGATGTGGCAGAAAGAGCAAGAGCTGGTTTGTTAGCAATAAACCATACATGTCCTGTGAAATTCAGTCTAGGTGGAAGAAGCAAAGTAAATGATTGGGAGCTGACTTCTGTGCGGTACAGGACTTAATAGAAGAGTGATAAAATAGTAATTATTTTGGCATTTCAGCCCACAGACACTCTTCACCAGGACCTGTGGTTCTGGATTGTCCTACAGTGCTCAGTACTCTGGCAAGGGGCTTTGGCCTGTCTTTCTGGATCTGGACCATAGCACCATCCATGGTAGAGAACTAATATCTTGACAAGTTTAAATCTGAGGTGCACCACAAGGCATGAGGTATTTCCAGTTGAATTCAGAGAGTTCTGAAGCTGATCCTCAGCCTCCCTAACCTCAGGGGTGGCCAARCCTGTGGCTCCAGTCTCAGCCTACCTCAAAGAGCATACCCTGCTGTTTCTTCCTACGGAAAGGGTGCAGGGAAGGACTCAGTTACAAGGATTTTGATGGACGCACTATGAAAGAAGCACAAACTCGTCAAATAACCCACTCAAGATACTTTTGAAGCTATATCTTCCCTGGCAGGAGCCAAGATGGCCAATCTCTATGAGTGCTCCAAGCTGGTCAGATGTAATCCCACTCCAGCCTAAGAGCCATATGGTCATTTTTAACAGGGTGCTGCACTCTCTTTGGTGGAAGTATACCCTAAAGGATTCTAGCATATCTTGATGAATTATGTGGCATTTTTCTTTAACTCCTGCATCAGCAGACAGTAATAACAAAGAAATGCRTTTGTTCTCCGCATTTACGGTCCAGTGCCTCACTGTGATTTTTTGGATGGTCCTTGAATACATGGACTGGGAATTCTGCTATTCAGAACTACTGCCCCTGCATCATGAGAGTTTCCTCACYATGTTGGGTTAAGCTGGAGGTAAAGGAAGAGGAACCAGCTTACTTGCACACAATATGGCATGTGCCTACTCATAGGCAAAGAACTTAGGCTTAGGCACAAGCAAAAGAAAATCAGGGCTGTTACCATTGCTCTCTTAGGCTAGGGACAATAAATAACTGGACTGAGGTTAGTGGATTTTGTGGACAAGAGGAGACTTGAGACCTTTGATTCATCATTCACTTGGAAAGATAGAATCTATATATATATTTTTTTTTTCCTTGGGGCAATGATGGCTTTCACTGAGGAAAGAGCAAATATAGTAAAGAAAAGCTTCTGTTATTGAAATACATTTTTCTATTAAATATAGAGGGCAAAGGAGAAAAAGGTAGAGAGGAAGAGATCCTGGCAAAGGTTTATTTAATATAAGCTACATTTATATTTTTGGTGAGTTACACGGCATAAATGGAGCATTTTAATGTATTCCATAATGCTGCAGAAACATGACCTTGAAGTTAGCACAGAAATCTATTTCAGCTTTTCTTTAGCAGCTGTGTAGCCTTTCMGAATATGAACTTTAATAGGAGTGGAGTTAACAACCAATTGTCTTCACTCAGGCATGGTCATAATCTGATCCATGAATATATACGCTTCTCTATTACTATTTGTTTAATTTTCTATCCTTTGAAATAAGTGCTCAAATCCCTATTCTGGCTCCAAGATCAAGACTCAGGGCCCCCGCATGTTTCATCTGCTTCTGTGCAGGAGAAGCACTTGGGAGAAGTGCAGTGCACTCAAATAACTCATTGGGCTTTTGCTGCCCAGATAAAACTTCCACAGCCCCCAAGTTATTTCTTCCAAAACCGGGCTACCTTGCAATCATTTGCAAGAAAATAAAAACAGAATTTTCGTCTTCTGAAATTCATTGGAATGTGTTTACAACTCCAAAAAAAAAATTTTCCCCAAAATGTTTCAAGTTGAAAAATCCACTAAAATGTCCTTTTTTTTTTTTTTTTAAGGGGGAAGAAACAAATATTTAGGAGAYATATATTTTGGTAGAAAAAAAATACTGTGATGGGAGAAATGACACTATGCAGAGTGTGTCGCTGCCCAGCCCATGTTGTACCAGGATGATAGCAGCCATGTCTCATAACAACACACCTAAGAAAASCAAGAACTTTGTAGTGGTAGATGAACAACTTGCAAAAATACAAAGAAGAGTTAAAGAACTGGGAACAAAGAGTTGTTCCAGTCTACCTGCTGGCTTCTTGATTGATGGAGTGTTGCATAGGCTGGCAGAAAGAAGCAGCATCTCTTGATAAGAAGTATTTTACTGCTAGGTTCCTTTTTTGCCTGTCTGTCTGGAGGCAAGTGACAACCCAGCGCACAGTCCTGCACCTGCTCCAGCAGGATTCGCAGATGTTGTTTTCTCAGCATCACGGTTATCACATCGGAAAGCCCCGTCTAGAGGTCTCCTGCACCGCCCCTGTCCGAACCCCTCCCTTTGCGGCTCATGAGGTCTGCTCAAAGGGGCTGCCCTCTCTTTCACCTTCCAGTCACCCGCTGGCAAAWAAAAGCAAAGGGAGAGGAGGCAGAAGGGAGGAGGGAAGTTGTAGCAAGTGGTGTGAAATGAACAGAGGAGGAAAAGTTACCCACCCAAAAAAATGTACACAGAGCGAGCGTGGCTGACAAACTGTCACTGCTGGTGTCCTTCACTTCCCTCACTGTCATTTGTAATTCATCAGAAGCAGAGAGAGGACTCAGAATCATATCAGGGTGGCATCTTCCATCACAAGAAACTCCGTTCTTCTAATTAACTTTCCCACTGACCCGGAGACGAACATTGTGTGTGCGTGTATGGTGCGTGGAGAGAGTCAGGGAGGGATATTGCACTCTGATGTCTCCATGTTTACGACACTGCTGTTTGATTGGTTTGTGTGGGGGGGTTTAATTTGTGCCTCTAAAGCATGCATGGGTAGTCTTTAAATTTGCTTGAAACAGAGGTTTCCTTTGCCTGTTGTGATCCTCCCTTGTCTGAAGGAAAACGTGCTTACTGTGTGGCGGCAGCAGTACAGCATGGCACGTAAATCCAGACAATCCTGAAGGAGATATCTAATTCCCTTGGTGAGAACAACAGATTTCTGGGCCTCACTCCGATGTCACGGATGTTGCCTTTACACAGCCTCAATAATATTGCTCTCATTTTACACCACTGTTACCAAACTTGCCCCTCATCCCTGTTACAGGCAGGTAGACTGACTTGCAAGGACAGCCAAAGCTATGCTCCAGGGAGGACGGTGCCAAGTCAGATCAAAGATCCAGCTCACTCTGTCTCTTGCCTTTAACAGTGGACAATAATAAACATTTAGGGAACAGTCTTGAGACGCTGGTGGGCAAATAGGCATAAYCCTCTAGATAGTTTGGCCAATGGTTTGTGGCACAAGGACAGCCTTAGATTTGGGGGAAGGCGATGTCTTCATCTGTGCAAGTGATTGAATTGGGGATGGGTCTCAGGAGTCCGGGGTTGCAAAAACAAAAACAAGTTTTCAAAAGCTTTCAAGGTTTCCAAAACAAAATTTCAAGGTTTTGAAAGCACAGTCAGTCATTGCAGAATAAACCTTGGCCTTGAAGAACTGATTTATTATCGATGCTATGGGATGAAATAATTTTTTAATGATCCTTTTGTAATTGAGCAGTAAGATCCTAATGGATTATAGCCATGCTGGACCTAAATATTAGAGCAAGCTACCTTGGAATCAGTAACTGCCTGGTGCAACAACCTGGAAATCTTGGGGTGACTTGATATAAATTAACAAGTAGAGGTTTATAATGCATTAAATATGACAATTAATCTCACAGTCAGTGAAGCAGCTTCTCTGTGAGTTATTTTGATGTGAAATTACATTTTATTTTACTCTCCCTGTATCTCMTGGTCTCACTCAAGATGCCATAAATTTTCTATTCACAACACCAATCAGCAGAGTAAAAACTGTTAAAGAGGGAGGTAAAAATGTAGTCACTTAAGTAGAAAATAGTTGGCTACAGCAACCTCATATAGTCTACGTCACTCAAAATCACTTGTTACTTTCAAGGAAGTTGAATTGGTGGCCACATAATTTATGTTAAGCCTGTCCAGGCTGCAAGCCCCTTCCTAGGGTTGCAAACAATTCTCTATGTAACCCATATGCCATAATGCCAGATTAAGCTCAGCCGACAGTGCTGCCTCTGTCATGAAGCACAGAGAGCCTTATCACAGTTATTATGTTCACTTAGTTTTCCTGTCTAGTTTGAGCAATTACATCTGAGGACTTTTTTGATGAAATATGCTTACAATACATCCTCCCTTCCAATTTCTCATTGCATGGATAAGATTGTTTCTATATACCATGTATGTGGAGATCAATGGCAAGCTAAGCACATTGCAGAGCCCACCATGTCTCTGGAAGGCACTTTAAGAAGTTTATGAGGGCAGCGACTTATCATTTGACTGGTCATTTGCAGAAGATATATGAAGCATAGCCAGGAGAGCAGAGAATGATCTGTTGTTTATTGCAGGAAATTTTATGGGTCCTTCCATGGAGAGAGGTGTTAGAAGCAGGATAACCTTGGGACTCGTAGGTCCTGCTGAAAACAGGCAGATAAGATTAAAACAGTTGTCAGTATATGTGCACAGACAGAAATACTGGGAAGAGCCAGTAGAGTCCATTGGGAGTTGGGGTCATCTATAAAGATGGGTACAGTGGCTAGARAATTTAGATTAATATGGTATTTACATAAATTTGACTTTGGGGATTGACTGACATATGATTGATTGATTAGGAGTTTGATTAAGAGAGAGTCGTCCCTGAGAGCAGAGTCCTGGTATGGAAGGTTGCGCCTTTTATCTCAAGCACTGGCCAATATTTCTGGAGGACCAACATTCAGGCTTTGGCATCTAAGTGCTCTTTTGGGGTTTCCAGGCTGTTTAATTCACTCAGCTAGAAATAATCCTGGTGTTCAGCAGTGCATGGCGGGGTGTCTGTTGAGAGGTCATGGATTCATTTATTTAGTCTATAAATTAGGAAAAAATACTGGCCTCAAATGTAAGCAAGACAGATGCTGAGGGGAGGATTGCAAGCCAAAAACCATTAGGAGGAACTTGCACACACTGTATCTGTGTATTAGCCTCGGGGGCAGCAGAGCAGAGTCCTGGAGCCCTCCCGGTAGCTGACATGAGATGAAAAGCTCTTCAACAAATGGGCCCTGATTTCACCTGCACTCAGCTACCAAGGGGGCTGTTTCTGAACGGCCAGGTGTGGCCTTTCGCCCCAAGCTTTGCCAACTTGCACATGGCTGAATGAATCTGCTAAAATGATCAGCTGGGAAATAGCTAATATCATTAAATACCATTTAAGCTGTCATTTTTATGTGTAGAGTCAACACCCCTCATGATGAATGGGTCAGCTCACGCCTCAGGGAGCGATCGTTGCAGGTGTGTTGCTGCCTTGGAAAAACATCAGGGTCTTGGTTTGCCCTGGCTTATATTTAAGACTACAACACAGTTTATGTAAAGGCAAGATTGGGCCCTGAGGAACGATGTCTGTCATAAGGCGCATGAGAAAGAATAAAGGAAGAAGCCTGATGTCAAATTCTTGATTTTGCTAAAGTTTCAACACAGCACAAATTCCCAAAGCCCCAGGAAGGAGTGCTGAAATTTTCTTTAGCAGACTAATGATGTTTGAGGCTATTTTTCTTGTTGCAGACAACTGCACACCAATAGCAACAAAAAAAGAGCCTAATGAACCTGCAGAAACGTATGGCCCTAATGAAGATGAAAACCTCTCTTCCAGCTACCTTGCCTAGAAACACAAAAAAAGGAGGAAATTAAAAAAGAATAGACAAGGCACCAGCTGCTTGGAGAGATTTCAGAGGCACAACTGGATCTGCAAAAAGGAAGAAAAGAAGGAAAGAAAGAAAAACATTTTTCCCTGAGGTTCTTCTACAGGACCATTCTTCATTGCTGCTGAGTCTGCATTAAATGGCGCAGCTGGTTGAAGGAGGAAGGCTTCTGGGTGGAGAGGAATACAAAGGTATATATTTTTAATGGGCTCGTAAGTTCCTGGAGAGAGAAATGAAGAGCTGTTAAGCTTCTTGAGCTGAAAAGTTCTWCTGATTCCAAGGGCCTCGAGTGCTGCATTGCCTCCAGTGATTGTCAGCTCTCTGCGATCTCCACTCCATTTGTTATTTTATTTGTGTGAGAACAAACAGTCTATCACCTGATAAGATTTATAGCTAATGCTGAACAGGATTGTACAGAAAATACTGAAACTTATACTGTAAGGCTTGTTGGTTTTTACTGAGGTCTGTTCCAGGATAGCAGACATTAATATACCAGCTTTCTCCTCTGGAAGCTGCCTTCAAGGCTCGATGTCTTTTCACTGGTGAAATAAATTTGTCCTTTTATCTCCAGCCCCTCATGATCTCTTGGGRTGACAGGCAGTTTCTGGGGCTCTTTGACAGAGTTTTGGGGGCAGGCAAGGCTGCTGCAGGAGATGCTGCCTGTCCCATTTGAGGTGGGTTGATGGAGCTGCACAGGAAACCTGCCCGAGCCCCTGTCCCTATCCTCGCCAGTGCCACAACACAGAGCTGACATTTCTAAGAGTCAAGACTTTTCACAATATAGCAAAACACTAACTCAAAAGACCCATAAAAATCAGTCGCCTAATGGATGTGGTTTTCTAATGAAGGGGAATAAAATTATCATCAGCAGAACTAAAGTTCTGCCTTCAGCTCTTCTGGTAAAAATCTCTGGGTCACCCTGAATTTAAGAGCTGAGTTTCAGACGTTATGTATGGAGGATATTTTGGAATAAGAAGAGCTCTTAAAAAGGATGATTGTTTCTACTGTGACTACTGCTTGCATTGCAGTGGTGCCTTGAGATTTCATTTTTGGACAGAGAGTACATGTGCCAAGTACTGTCCAGACACAAAGCAGCATATGACTGCACAGCCCAGGAGGATAACATATACCTTCGGAAAGAGCAGAAATGTCTGACTTGCTAATAACAATGAAAACACTTTTTCCAGGGACTCTATCTGGAAAATACACGAACAGGAGGAGGAAATGAAAAGGACAAAGCTCCAATGCTTAAAGATGTTTCAAAGGCACAACTGGAGCTGCAGAGGAAAAAAAAAAAAAAGAAAGAGCGAAAGAAAAAAAAATCCCTGCCTCACTGGGGCTGCTACTACAGGGTCGTTCTTCATTGCTGCTGCTGCTGATTCTGCATTAAAAGGTGTAGCTGATTAAAGATTTGGTTTTAGGGAAGGTTAGGGGTGAGGGAATACATAGATATATATTTTTAATGGGCTTGTAAGTTATTAGAAGGAGAAATGAAGGGCTGTTTAACTTGTACGGATGAAAAGTTCCCAGGACCTTGAATGCTGCAGATGTTTTACCAATTGCCTTTCATCTCTGCAATTTTTACTCCTGCTATGATTTTTATTTGTGCACTGATCAACAGGAGCTGTCTTCTGTTAAGGTTTCTGACAGATATTTGTTGTTTGTCCCCAACGCAGACTAGAATATCAGGCAGTATCCTACACCTTCCTACTGATGATATCTGTATAACATATTCTGGTCAGGTACAGGTCACTCTRGCATGGGACTGAAGACACGTAACCACTTCCCACCACACCAATAGACTCTTACACCTCTGTTTTGATGATACAATAAATCCAGATTTAAAGCTTCCAGTACTGGACCAGGTATGCTGTGGCTGCACAATGCAAAGCACTGATTTGGTGGATGCTTGCTCTGACAGTTCAAATTTGCTCAAAAAACACTGACGGGCTAACTTTGCATCAGCTGGCTTTCTGCAGAACCTGGTGTTACGTCTTATACTGCAGTCAGCCTAAAACCTGGAGAAACTTTACATTTCCCTCTCCAGCTGGTTACAGAGAAAGGCAGCCCTGTTTCCAGGCCAGATTCAGTTCAGCTCAGTCCCTGAGACCAAGCTGGTCCTGCACATGGTGTGAATGGTCTTGGGACCAAGGGCATAAAGCATTGGCTTGTGAACTCCTCTGTGCCTGGAATACATCACATCAGCATGCTCACTGCAATGCCAGCCTGCACAGCTACTTATCTTGATCTATGTGTCACATATTGTTGCTYGCTCAAGACATAAAGTGGGGGTAAAATACATCTTGTAGCTGCATATTTCTTTCTCTCCCAACCAGTAAGATGTTTCCGGCTAGGAAGGTTCATGTGCTGAGAAGCCCAGGCTGCAGGCATATTTTTTCCATTAAAAAAAAAAAGAAGACGACACAGGTTTCTTTTTTCCCACGTCTCCAGCTCAAGTGGTTTACTGTGATTTAAAATAAACAAAGATTGCTACACAGCAACCTCTCACCCTCTTCCCCGAGAGCCAGCCTTTGAGACGCGGAGCGTGGATAGAAGAATCATTAGAGTGTGATAAATAAACCTATCATGGGGATAACAGAAGTCCTGAGCTACATGTATCAGGTAGATGGAAAGAGAAAGAGGTCACACCAGCCAGGTGAAAGGGCAGCATAGCATGCAGCTAACGTTTAAAAAGAAATTAGTTAAAAAAAAAAACCAAACCGTAACAGAGTGAAAATAATCCTCAGAGAGGTGGTGAAGGGGAGAGAGGAGAAGCAAAGGCATTTATTCGAGGCAGAAGTTATGGGGCTAATTACAGCAAGCCAGGGTAGGACGACTGCGTGTGTAGGGACAGCAGGCAAGGCGGGGGTGCGCAGTTGCACGCTCCATCTCCAGGCACAGCATYTTTAAAGGTTATGGACCGCTGCTGTGAGGTGCTGCTTAACGCACAGACAGACAGACACCGTGTGGCATGGCGTTTTTATAACTTTCATCGAAGTCACGTTCAGGCTTGGTAATGGCCTGATGTATTAGCTCAGAAGCCGATGAAACCAGGATTTACATTTTTGTTATAAAAGAATGTTAAATAGAGCCTATCACAGCAGTACAAATCTGGAAAAGCTCTTCAGTCCTGGCTGAAAGGTGGGTGGTCCCAACAGCAGACTGCTTCAGCCCTGTCCCAGCTTTTCATGCGTCCTTTCTCACGTTACCTGGGAACATGGGTTTCAGAAGTCTGCTGTAGTCAGTGGGAGAAGCAGCAGAGATCTGAATACACAAATAATCTGTGTAATAAGTCTTCAGCAAGCAAAGGCGCCCACAGAAGCCACAGCTTACTAAGTGTCCTCTCATGAGCCACTTGATGTTTTCATACCTGTCCAAACCTGCCTAGAAAGCAGCTGGATCCGTGTAAACTGATATTTYCTTGACAAAAAGTAGACATAACAGTGGTGCTGTGCTGCCAGTAGGTAGGATGGAGTAAAGCCTAACATTTGTTTGGGAACARATGTCTCCTATTCGGAGAGTTTCAGGGACATTAAGCTCCAGCAATGGAGGTTCCCAAAGGGTCACAATGGGATGGGTTTGTGAGAGGGAGCTGTACCTGCCCTGTTACACGTGTAAAGCAAATACACACCCACTCCACGAACAGTTTTCACACTCACTTGCACCTCAAAGTGAGCAGCAAAATTTTGGCTACAACCCTGAYGTTGGTGAAGTAGTTTGAATGGGTTCCATTAATTTTGGAGGCCAAGGTTTCAGCGTCCCAGTGTCTGCTGGTTCACACAGCAACTGGCAAACACGATGCAGGTATAGTCAGCGACCTTGGAGGCCTATCAAATCCAAGGTGCTTTCCCAAACATTTTCAGCCTGGCTCACACAAAGCTGTGCCCCATCTTTGCTTGCAGAACATGTATGTTCCCAAAAAAGTTTTCCTGCACCTTTGCTAGCAGCAAAAACCTCTCCCAYGACAGTGATTCTCCTCTAACCTTGATATTTAACAAACAAATTGGAAGCATGATCCCACAGAGAGCGGGATACTTAATATAACTTCCAATTTTAAAAGGGTTTTCTCAATAATTTGTTTAAGTCAGGATCACTATTTAATATTGAACACTGATGTGAAATCTGCAGAGCATCTGCTTCTCTCCGGTCTGGGACAGAGCTGCAGCGGCAATGTGGAGGCTCTGTGTGCCTTTTCCCTGGCAAGAAAGCAGACACCAAAGCCTCTAGAAAAATTCACAGGATTTGCACCATCCATAACATTGCAAAGATAGCGGGGAAAAAAGAAAACAAACGACAAAAACAGACTGGTATTTTCAGGGAGWATCTCACCAGAATGGCTTCCTGATGGCTGGCCAGCTTTGGTAAAATCCTGCTTTACTCTTCMTTTTATTAACTGAGCTTGTAAGCATATTTGACTGTAAACCAGAACTTTTTAGCTATTGTTTTCCTTTCAAATTGAATCTTTTTTGATGTTTTAATGAACAATAGGGACAGGAACACCTTGTTTTCRTTCTTTTTCCTCTTTCTTTTAGCATTAGTAATGTGCAACAAAGAGAAGGGAGATGAGATAGTATTGCTATTATTAGCTCCTAATGCAGATGCTTGTGAACACTGGAATAAAGAAATGTGGGCTCAGATAGTCTTTCCCTCATTTACACATTTCTCTTTACAGAAATTAGAAATTCATCTCTGCCTTTGACTGGATTCTTCTATTTTACATTTAATTTCCAATTTGTTGGGATTTTTGTACTACTTCACGTTTCAGACCCAGCAACACTCTATTTCTACTGACTTTGGTACTGCGTCCCTTTTGTACGTCAGAGTCATCAYTGGGGCACTGCTTAATGATATGGCCTTTCAGTATGTTGCTCCTTCRGTCTGCCTCACTCTCTCTCTTCCAGACATCGGGAATGAGCTCATGACACTGTGGGTCACAACATCACTGCATTAGTTGTATAGCAAAAAACTGCAACAGTCAGCCTCATCAATGAGAGGATGAAGCACGTGTTGATTTGAAGAGTCTCTCRTCATGACTTGATGGACAGTTGGGTTCAAATGGGTCAATAGCTGCACAGACTTCTTCTGCAAGTGCTCACATTGCAAGGTTGGGGAATGTGTCAGGACACAATAGGACAGAATCCAAGCAAAAATGGATTAAACCAATGTCTGAGACTCGAAGTGKGCTTTGGATTAGGTCCAGGAAAAGRTTGTATGGGTATTCCTTTGGAGCAAGAATGGGTGGCTTCTTTCTCCCTAGTGCATGATATAAATTCATGGCACATTGTGAATTTATTTTTATTTCCATCTCTTTGGGGAAAATGGGGAGCTAAGCTTCAGGAAAGTAAAAGTTTTGCTAACCCCAAGCTTCCAGGCAACACCATTTTCACAGCACGTCAAAAAGGAGAGCAGTTGGTCTTTAGGGCGGTTATATGTCTGAAGAAATACCTAGCGCCATTTCAGAAACTAGCACCTGCTTGGAGAACTAGTACCTGTTTCACCARTAGAGGAGACAGGCATAAAAAAATCCCCATGGATTTCCCTTTTCAGGTCCCTCTGAAATCTACCGCACTTTAAATAAAGATCTACCTCTAGCACTGATTGCAAGTTATTCCCCCCAAGACATGACCACCAACATTTATTGTTTCAAAGCCACGGGCAAAGCACCAAAGACAGTCTACTGCAAAGCTTGTTAGTGAGTGGCTTTTGAGACTCACGGTATTTTGTTTTGTGGTTGCCAGATCTCTGTGCTTAGAGGTCATCATCATCTGCCCTAGATAGAACACGATTAATAAAGAACTGTTTTAATGTAATTTTCGCCGCTGACCTTAATTGCACAGGTCAGAAATGAAAGCAGCTCACCATATGCCAGACATTAAGGTCTCGAGCAATTCCCCAGCAAACGTTACACTCCCTGGATTGGATTGGAGCCCAGCCAGGTTGCGCTCATTGAAACTTATAAATTGCCTTTATCTTGCTGGCAATGTAAAATTAAATTGGTATAAGGGATATTGCATTGTTGATGAAGATGTACAAGGCAGAGTTAACTCCAATACAGTGAACTTATCACAAGATATGAAAAATATCTTAATTGGCTCAGCACCTTCCTTGTGTGGCCTTGAAGAAACCCAGTGTTCCTGAAAACTGCAGTACCATTAAAGGCAATAGTCTTTGTTCATTCTCTTTGTGTGTTTGAATTGTACAGCTTTTCCTATACTGCTCATGAATGGTAGAGTGCAAAACAGGATGTACAGCAGTTTAGATGACGCTGTAGTGAGCTATGATTGTATCTTTGAAAGTCCTTTTTTTGTGATATATTTATGGCCTGTAATCCCTCCCTTTCTACAATTCTTTCCCAAGCTCTATTTCAATCCATTGTCCATACAGGGCTCATTTTATCAAGTTTTCTCATCTCTAGCTATAATGACAATTGCATGATGTAAATCTAGGAGCAGCAGGGAGTCATTGGCTAGAGATGAACTCCAGTGAACATTAACCCTTCTGGGCTCTCTTAACATTTGGACCCAGACTTTGGAAGTAAATGAAAATGAAAATCCTTCCAGTAATTTTCTCTTCTCATTAATTCAATCAGAGAAATTAAAGACAGACAGGACCTTGTGGGTCAGCGTGTCCTGCTTTCCTTGTGTCAGAGYCTTTGTGGCCTCTGTTACACCTCTTTGAGAGAAGATTGGGAAGTTATTGTATTACTCACTTGTTACAATCCTTCTAGAATTRCAACTATATTAATGTAATTGTGCCAAACTGAGGCAGACATTTGCCGGAGAGAGAGAGAGTGAGGAAGGCAGTGTTCGTACTCTCAGTGGCTTATATTCTCAAACAGCAAACTAAATAGAGACTGCTGAGCAGCAAAGCAGTGGGCCCCGACTGTTCAACCAGGAGGGACCACGTAGCATACGAGAAAAGCCCTCAAAAAWCCCAAGGGCCTTTCCCACTCCTGTGATGGATGTGCATGTAGTCATGGAAGTGTSTTGCAAACACACAGGAGACGGCATTGCCAGCAATTACTTGCATGCCTGATCACAAAACCGRGGTGCTGTGTATCCTGCTTTGAGTTATGGGGCTATGAGCTGTGGAGCTATGAGCCCCGGGACCTTTGTGAAAGAGGGCAGCAGGCTTCTGCCAACTACACCTGCAAAGGGAAAACTAGGTTGGATGAGGGACTGGACAGAGAGCTCTGAAAGTCCATCAGTCAGCTGTCCTTGACCCTGGGCAATGTGCCATGTGTATAACTGGCCAGAACTCCTGTGTCCTTGATGGCAGAATCATTAAGAGATTTATGCCCCCAGTTGCCGCACTCAGATACTTGCCACTGTCCTTGACATGAGATCCAATCTCTTATAAGGTGTAAGGGTGGCTGAATGTTTCTCCTGTGACCCTAGAGAAGGTTTCAGCACTCCGAGATTGATGTTGCCTAGAGTACTGTACCTGGAGTGCAGTCAGTGCACCTTCCTCTCTCCTCCACTTGCATTTATAATAGCCAGTATGGACCACATTCAGTTTTGGAGGGTTCCCACAGGAGCCTCCTTGTGCGTTTGAGGCTATCCTGAAAATYGGCAGTCCTCTAAGTGCCAACAGTAGAGCTGGTGCAGGATCGGGAGGAGGAGGGGGTATCCCACGAACCATCCATCTGGACACAGGAGGAATCAATACCTTTCAGCCCCTAGGTGTTAGGGTGACAAGCTCTAACAAATGCAGCAGATGGGTGTCTGGTAGAGAGTCTTTAGTAGGCTGGCTGAGTGCCTGACAAACCACAGGAAGAAAATCACGGTATTAAAAGAAGCCCCACACAGAAACACGCTGAAACATTGCCAGCAAAACATCCGACCAGCTCCCGAAAGGACTTCCCGCACAGCAGAAGTCAGACCTGCTGTCTCTTGCATGCGCTTCCTCCTTTTTTCCCAACCCTGATGCCATGAAAGGGCCTTGGTGAGCACCTCACCAAAGCAGCCATCTCCCATCGTGTCTCTTCTCATGTTCTCCTAGCACCTGAGGGACAGAACAAGCTGCATCCAGGTTGTACATGGGCCATGTCTGGAAGTTTTTTAAAAGAGGAAGAGAGAGAGATTTCAGCAGAACATAWCTGTTAACTGGCTTCTTCACCTAATTAGCTGTGGAAAAGTCACCAGATGGACACAGATTTTAATGATGGCTTCATTCAGAGTCTTGGAGGAGTGGGTTGGATATAAGAGATAATTATCTTGACTTTTAGATGTAAAAAGCTTCTATTTTATTCTGCTTTTTTTTCCCTCTAGTTCATTTTTAATGAAAGAGAGGAACAGTGAAATTGAAAATATCAAATAAAAAAGGAAGGTTGACAATCCATCGTTTAATCTCTGCTTAGTGCCAGCCTGGAGTGACATTTCTAAGGATTGGTTTGATGGGAAGCTTGTTTGTTCATAAATTGACACAAAATGGCATTCTGGGTTTAGCCAGGGACTTTCCCCCTCCCCCTGTGTGCTGGGAGGAAAGTTAAAGTGATCTGATTAAATGCTACAGGGGATGGAGGTGTGTTTTCATTACACAGAAAGAAATACGGATAGCAAATGCCTCTTTCACACCCATTCTCTTTCCTACCCTTCACACACCTCTGCTCATACACTGTGCTCAATAAGGGGCATCAAGGTGAGATCATGAAAGCGTATCCACCAGTGTATAGCTGCCCCAAATGTTGATAAAGACCTCAGGGGGGCTAACTGGACCCTCCTTTAGCACAGAGAGCAGAGCCTGTGTCTGCAGGGCCGGAGAGCTCTTACGGCTGATGAAGCGGTGAGGGAGGATGGAGAAGGCAACCAGCAGAGCTGGATAAGGTTATCAGAGGACAACTCCTTCACGGGTGCAGATAACAAAGTGTGCTTCCTCGTGTGCCATCTGGCTTCTGCAGCCTGTTTCCGTCTGGCTGCGGGTAGGAGAAAGCCCATCAGCGACTTGGAGCACTGAGCAGCTGTGGGCACGAGGGGCAGGTTCGCAGAAGGTTGTCAGGAGTTAGGATTAAAGAAAAGTGAATTTTACCAAATCAGCAGCAGTCCAGTGAAAATGTGTGCTTTAAATGCATAGGTCTGGGGCATGCTCGGAGGTAACGTATATGGCACGCCTGTAGTCATATTTATTTGGGTTCAGTCAGAGCCTTGCAACTGATGGCTGGAAATGGACTTCAATGAAAATGTTCCTAGCAGCATGGGCACCCAGGCTTGGAAAGGCTGWATGCCCATAGATATTTCAGGGAAAAGCCTTTTCTGACCTCTGATCTGATTTTTGAGGGAAATTTGTTCCTTTGCCAGCAAGTCCCTCCCATCTCCACCAGTGCTCCCTAAGCATCTGATAGAAAAGTAGGAGCACAAACAAGAATCAAAACTTAACAAATTCCCACATTTCTTTTGAAACCCCTTTGATGGCTGAGAATTTGCAGTATATGGCTATCCAATTTGGCTATTGTCAGCATTCAAATTGAGTGCAGTCTCTAGGGACAAGTTTGCTCTCTAGTATCATAGTGAAGCACACTGATAGCAGCGCACACTGATGGAAATGCAATATATATAAAAGAATAGAGAAACAAAAGAGAAAAAGCCTGTAGTTTCTGAGAACTCATACATCCAGCTGGATAAGTGGATCATGTTATCCATAATTGAAACAACTGAGACCTCTGAAGTCCATAAAATGAGAAAACCACTGGAGAACAACATTGTTGGAGAGGCTTTAGCATTCACTCAGCCTAGGTAGCCCACGAGACCAGCCTTTCACCCAGGGCTCCAGCCCTCTCTGCGCAGCTGATATGCAGCTGAGCAGAAGAAAGTCTGCAGAAATAGAAGTTGATGGGGAAATCCAAAGAAGGCCACGCAGAGCTCTTGCAATGCCTCCCTTTCCTATCACATTTTCAGTAAAGAAGGAAAGGATGAAGGGGAAAAGATTTATTATTGTTTTTACCATTATTTTACTATCATTTCCCCAAGTTACCAGCAGTCTTGTGTGGAATATGGCTCTGGCTCTCTGAAATATTCAGGTCTAAACTCTCCTCAAGTCTTTGCATTAACTTCAGCTGAGAGTCTTCCTCCCAGCCTGTGAAGAAAGGGTTTGGGACAAAACCCTGTGTCCATAGCAAAAACCAGCACAACCTGTTAACTCAGCAAGCTGCTCGTCAATCACAGGAGACRTCCTGGTCCAGTTGTAGCTGTATGTATATAGATAGATAGATGTAGATATGGACATAGGCATGTACGTTTGTGTACAAAGCTCTTTGACAGATGCTGGAAGGTACTATCATTGCTTTAAAAGTGTACAAGAAAGCTGGGATAAGAAAAGAAATAACTACCTTGTAAAAAAAAGAAATTTCAGGGTGTAATTAGGGATGCAGAGTAGAACCAGCAAGTCTGGAGCTAAGCCAGGGCCCGTGGGCTTGTTCTGCTCCTCCTACAAGAAGTGCCTTGTTGAACATGGGCCCTCACAGGCTGGTAGCCTTGGGTGCCTCTCAACAGAAAGTTGGCCCTTTCACTAGACTAGTGTTTCCTGGTGATTTACTGAGGACCTTGTTTAACATGAGGTCAGACACCATTTCCAAAACCATCATATTGTTTTTGGCTTCGTGATGTGGCTACCTTTTTCATTCTAGTTTTCCTAGTGGCTTTATTAAAGTGTGAAGCTGCTTTCTGCATTTCAGATAGAAGTAAGAAGAAATTCATCATTTTGAGCTGCTGGTATTGAATGGCTACCTTCGCTTTCGGAGCACTCTGAAATTTCAGATTTTTTGTGTATTTAACTAGCTGATTAAAAGTAGGTAGAGAAGTCTCTGTGTTTCAAAGCTCATTCAATATTTGGAGAGAATCTTAAAGAGAAAAAAATGTCCAATATGGAACATGTATGGCTTCAAACTCTAAAAAAAGGAAGCACTCAGACATTAGTGTGGGGTCTTTTCTGTTAAGCACCACGCATTGCCTGGATGAGTTCCTTGAATGATCAATACAGCCAGAGGAATTGGGCGTGCTGAGACCTTCCCTAGCAGTGCTTAGACCCTTGCAGGATCTGATCACACATTAGAAAGGCCATGGTCAGGCCAGGGTGACCAAGCCATCACAAGGTTACAGCTATATCATTAGTGATGTCGCTTAGAGCGGGTGATGACCCAAGTACTTTCTTGTTTTAGCTGTGCTTTAATAATGCTCTTTATTTTCCCCCATCCCCTATTTATTTACATGGAGTGAGGCCATCGGAGTGACAAGCTGAGTTAACGAGACGGTTCATCATTTCCTCTCTCTGTAATTTTAATTCAGCAGATTGCTGCCTCGCATCTGCATGTGTGTCGGTGCGTCTCACACTCCTCTGACACATCACCTTTCCAGGGCTATCATTTTTCATCTAAGATTATGGACAGGCATTTGGAAAGTGGCCTCGACCAGTGAGGCGAGGAGAAGTCAGATCATTTTTATGAACCAGGGGGTAGAGTGATCCATAAAGTATATGTCAAATTAGAACCAGCGCTTCACTGTAAGAAAGACACCAATTAATGGGTTCCATGGGTTTGGATTTAATAGAGCGGAAGATTTACCAGCCTTTAAAAGCTTAATACCAACACCGTTTATTGGGTGAAATCATTTGTCAGTGGCTAAGAGCTTCCTGACTTCCCTAGCCCCTTCCAAATGGCAACAGTCATAGTTATAGAGATTGACAGTGGTATGCTGCTCCTTGCTAAAGAGTTTCTTAACCTTTTTCATGGATGGAGCATGAGTGGGTGATGGATGCATTTTCTGTAGGGAATATGAAGAATTAAAACCAGCACAGGTACGAATCTCTCTCCGCAGCTCTGACTGGCTCTCGCTGAGTGGGAATATGCTAGTTCCAATGAGTGTCAGTAGTGTGATGAGCATCAGGTAATTTGTTTGGCTTTGTCAAGTGCTTCCTCCTCTTCCTGTTCTTCAGAAGTCTCTTCCTCCAGGTGACCTGCTCTTGGTCTTCATAGCTTAAGTTGAGAGACAACCGTTATCCCTAGTGCAGGATAGAGATATAGAAACATAACTGATGGTCCAGAACTACTGGGTTTTCTTGTGTGAACCCTATCAAACCTGATAGGAAGGGTGTTGGAAACCATCRTTTCTTGTCTCCAGGTAGATCCTTCAGCTCCTCATGACCTTAACTGGTCAATAGGAAAAAGGGTTATGCCCAGASGGCACAGGATTTATCCAAGCTTGTACAGAGAATCTTTTTTATTGGGTGTATTCAACACTAAGAATGACTTAGTGAGTCCATGAATGTGTCTTCAATACTGTCAYGACACAAAGTATGCTGAGCTTAAAAATTTATTATGTGTTCTCTAATGTTCATAAACAAAGGGATTTGCCATGCAAGATTATCTTAAGAGCATTCTTAAATTACTACTTATTCCTTAACTGCATTATGTTTGTGAAAAGGCATGACTATGTAGTTTCTCAGATGATATTACTCCAAAATAAGAATGCAAAGAACTTTTTTTTAAAAAAAAACAAACAAGCAAATGGAATGTAAATAAAGGAGAAAAGCAAAATATTTGGACTTCTGAAATTCCTTCAGGGTTGTTTTATGTATTTTATAATGGATTGTGTTTCTCCTGCAAAATTTCTCTTGCAAACAAAAAAAGGGAGAATTTTCAAGGATCTGAGGCTGCGTAAGACTTCGAGCAAAGAAAATCATGGTCATAAAAACACTGTCTGTGTTTTGCAGTGACATACAGCTTGAGAAGGTCCCTTCTTGGAGCTTTCCTTTAAGTGAAATCTTTCGTTACTGTAATACTTCCATACCACCTATCAAAGAAAAGGTCAAATAAGAATTCAGACCACAGCAAAAGATTATTCAAGTATATCTCTACCTGAGGTCACTCAAAGTCCAGATTTACAACATTGTTGAATGAAAGATAATGCAGGGTGTTTCCATAGCCAATGATGTTTGTTTGCAGCAGATTCTAAAAAACTTGCCCAAGTCTTCTTGTGTAGCAAGATGTTTAGAAAGAGGAGAAGCCTGAGGTTTCTCTGTATCAGTCCTTTGATCCCGGAGAGATATTTTGGGAAGAACCATAATAGAGGTGAATCTTGTTGAATTTCATATCTATGTTTGTGTAAGCCCCACTGGTGGAAATGAGAAYAGTGGCTCCTCCTTAGAGGACTCAAGAGCAGCGTATCATGTTCAGCATTGTGTTCCTCAAAGAACTGTAGAAAATCGGTATTGCAATCTAGTGAATTTGAGAGGATGTCTCCTGAAGGGGTAAATTACCGTACAGAATGTGTTCTTTTATTATAAAGCTGTRATTTTATTTTACTGTTCTACTAATGATGTAAAGTGAGCTGTGACTGGGGGAGCCCCAAGAAACATAATGATGGTTGTTCATTATAGCAATATTTAACATATTTCATTAATACAGAAAAGTTTTCACTGAGGAAAGTGGAAAAACTATTGTAAGGCAGGATAAAAAGAAGCCATACGTATGCCACGTGCTATGATAAAATATACGCCATTAATTTCTTCCTGGTTTTTCAAAACCAGCCTGGTTTCAAATGGTTGGTTGGTCTCCTCAGTAGACAAAGAGGACTCTGAAATGTCCTCTCAAGGGTTTGCTCTAAAGGACCAGAATATAACTTATTAAAGTACAAAYGCAAGCGAGACATACTTTCTGAGGACCTGGTGGCAAGAAGCCTTCCAGTGAGGCTAGTGGTCCAGTGGAGAGGGGTTAACAGCAAAGGATAAGAATGCCTTTCAGAGCTGCCTGGTGGCACTGACCTGCAGTACCATGTGGTCCTTCCATTTGACTTCATCTCTTGATGACCGAATTGCTCCCAGGGAAGCTCACTCTGTGCCACGCTCTGCAGGAATGAGGATGCTCTTGAACGATAGCTTTCTCCATTGTACTTCATACTGTTTCACAAAGCTCTGCTCAGACTGAAACTCCTAAGGCCAACCCTACTCGCTGGCAACTGGAGGCGAGAAATTAAATATGTGATGGAAAAGCAGCAAGGGATGGGGCCAGCTTGGCCCGGCCATCAGCCCCACAGGTCAGCTCTTCCTTCCAGCATCTCCAGCTCTGCTCCGGCAGTTGTGCCATAGTGGAGGTCTTGCTGTAACAGATCCCCTGTGGCTGTGGCACTGCCATTGCCCAGCCTTTCCAGCCCTCTCCATCTGTCCACCTGTTCTCCCCCTTCCCCATGGACGGCAGAGAGTTTGGATTAAGAATTGCTGGGCTGGGAGGGTATTCAACCTGCAGGAAGGGGATGCTGGGTGGGTTTTCATTCCTTTTGGAGGAATGGCAGGACTGCRGCAAAAGGGGTGGAATCAGCAGGCTGTGCCCACCACGAAGCAGTGGAAGGAAGGAATAGCACTGGCATGTTGCAAGAAGCAGTGGTGCTGGAGTGGAGTTAGTTAGCAAGCGCTGTTAATAATGACAGCCACCTGTTTCATTAGCCATGGTTTCAAACAGAAAGGATGTGGTATGCAAATTACCATGCAAAGCAGGCTGGCAAAGACCAGATAGGGGCAGGGAGTTGCCAAAGGCTCTGATAGCAGCTGAAGCAACAGATGTGTTGCACCAAAGAGTGCCAGGAAGGGAACAAACAGCCATGGCTGCACTTTCCCCTGGGCAAAGTAGAACAGTGAAATTGCCATTTGGCAATATTTCGKTCAGGTCTTTATATGGGTAGTTGACCTTGATTTGCAAGGCTGATACATTAGGTGCCCTCCAGTTGGCACCTGCCATATTAGCCACCACCTAAAGACATGTCAGCATGAAACCCAGACATAAAAATTTATCCCAGACTAACTCATCGAAGGGACAGGAACTTACGGTGCACTAACATGTTACTTGCATAAATTGCATCTCACTGCTTTTTATAGCTTACTTGTACGCTATAAATTTTGTAAGAAGAGAGAGAAAGAGAGCTAAATAAGATGGAATAAATGCAGAAAAAGAAGTTCCTTTTCCTTCTAGCTGTACCAGAAGAGCAGTTGCTTCCCTTTGTCTGGAGGTGTGAGCAGTAAGGATGAGCAGTGGATGAATTTCAAAAAATTCAAAGCCTTGGCTTGATTCAGATATGGCACCCCTCAGCCATATTGGCCAAGAAAACATGCAGAAGCCAGCCTGGCTGAATATCATATGCCCCCAGAGCTCAGCTCTTASTGAATGTGAACCAACCGTTGAAGGAATTTAGGATGAGACTTGACTGAACCTCTGCCAAGATTTGTCAAAGGCTGAGATTTGAAGAAGGATAGCCTTCTGAGATTAAGAATAGCTAGGCTGTGTTTCTGRCTCTGCCTCATACTCCTGGGGTGACCCTGGGCAAGGCGTTTAATCATGCAACAAGGAATACCAGCTGTATCCTTACTTTACAGGACTGCAGGGGTGTTGAAAGGACAGATTAATTAAAGTTTAGGAGAGACTAACGGAACAATGACAAGCCCGACATAAATATCTTGTTGCTAGAGCTAATGGGAAATGCAAGCTGCAAGCCTGTGTGAATTTCTGACATTGCAACATTTGGTTTTGAGCAGGTTGGTGCAAAATAGACAACTTTGGCAAAATAAAAGGTTTAATCATTTCTATTAGGAAATATCAGGATGTTTAATTTTGGTTTATTTCAGGTACTTTCTGGCTTTTGAAATCCTTTTCCTAAGATAAACTATCATACCAGGGCTCTTAGGATGCCTTGTGTCACTGTAGTCAGAAGAGAAACTCTAACACATCCAGACGGAGGTAATTTGGCTACATATCTCTGTRGTAATATGCAAAGCTCCTGAACACCATCTTTTTCAAATCACTACAGAAGTTCAGGCAAGAATCTGCTGCTTGTGAGATCAATCTAAAATTTAGATTAGATTCAGCAGATCATAATATTTGATTTGAGGTCCACCACCCTATCTCCTACAGGTTTTTCATTCTAAGTTTCCCATCTCAGTAAAATCAATGTATATTTAAGGATGGATTTTTTTGGAAACCGTATGTTGCTGCTACAAGAACACGTTGATATCATATTGCTTGCTGGCAATATGTGGTATATAGTGACTGCTTCCATTTTCCAATTCATGCTAAAGCCCTTTATGCTGCTCTATCAGTATATCAGAATTCCTTATGAACCTAATCTGATTTATAATATCACATAAAAGGTGAAATAGGAGGGGTTTTCTGCTTTCACTATAAACCAGGCAAAACTTGTTAATTCAGCCAAGTATTCCACCAGCTCTGTAAACAAATCCAAATCCCTCAATATAAAATACAATGGATAGGTTGTTAATCCATTAGAAATAAAATAATTGTCTTTTTTTGTATCCCTGACAGAAGTCTGGGGTTTGATAGATGCATAAGAATCATATTATAGGAACTATTTTGCTTATCTGTGTGTAAGTTGGTCGGGGAAAGTGTGGTTAAAAAAAATGTACAAAAAAAATAAAAGAGATTTGTGGGAAGATCAAGAAAGCAATGTTTCACATGGAAAAAATATTGGGTATTGTTCTAYATTTGACGGTGACTTCCAAATTACTCTCAACTTTGCCATGATAAAATTACTCAATTTCCCRAAAAATAAAAATGCAAATCCTTTTTGAAGGTAATTTACTATCCCATAAAAAAACCCAACTAAGAAAATCACATTGTTAGGACTTTCTTGGAAWTTTTTTTTTTTTTTATGGACTGTCATCAAAATGYATAATTTCAGGGGAAACATGAACAGGAGAAATCAAAGAACTGAATGTTTTGAGGGGAGTAAGAAGAACTTTATGAGAATTTTTCCACAGTTTCTCTGGATCCCYGTGATCTATCCATTTGGTTGTCCATCCATCCTGAGCTTCCCATAATAAAGCAGCAGGTTTTGGAGATGGCATGTGTATTAAGCTAACCTCTGCCACATATTCTGGCAGAAGAGGTGTTCTTCATGGGAGAGGTGCGTTAAATTTTGTAAGTGCTTCCTGCACTGCCACCACTTCTGCTCTTGAAAAGGGTCGGACAGAGCTGTGCATGTAACAGAATTGGTAAAATTCCCAGAGCAAAAGCAAATCTGTCCTTATGAGATTTCGTGTTGTTTGATGATTTTATTGTGCCCACATGCAGATCATTACCCGCATGTACATTTAAGGCAGTTTTCAATGGTCCTCTTTCCCTTGACTCTTCTCTAAGACCCACCATCAGCATGCCAGGCATGTGAAGGTGTATTTCAGCACTCCTGCATGGGTGCAGAAGCATGTGTTGCTTGGGGAAGGATGGCCCACGTGGCTGATGGGGACAGCAGCATGGCTGATCTGTGTAAGACATGCTCTCATGTCAGCTGAGGCTTTTAGATCGAAAAGGGCAAACAAGCCTCTTTTCTTTGGAGGTGATGGTAAAATTCACAGTGACTTTAATGGGACTGAATTTTCACCCTGCAAACATTTAGAGAGCATTCATCTGCACATCTGGCAACCYTGTCACAGAGGCATAGCACCTTCCACCGACCTAGAAGACAAAAGCAAAACAAGAGCCTGTCCTTCTGCCCGTGCCTGAGCCAAGAGCAATTTYGGTGCTGCCGATGGTTATCACATCTGCGCCTTCCACAGCTGACACCCCGACTTCTCCACTTCCACGCGGCTTCCCCCCTTCCCTGCTCAAACTCGTCAGGAGAGGKGAGGGAAGATGCTTGAAAATTCCCTTTGAAATCTTGCCTGTGAGGCACAGATTTATCAAAGCAACGAAGTTGTGTGTGTGTGCACCAGCCCTGCCATCACATCAAAGGGAAGAACAAGAAGGAGTTTCAAAGGGGCACCCTTGTTCCTCCTTCCCTATTTCTACGCGCGTACACACGCGTGCACACACATGCACATGCATATTTTCCTTCTTTTAGAAACTACTGGGCTTCTGCTGGGGCTGCTCGTTAAACTCTGCGCTGGTGGGGGGAGATGCACAGTCCCTCACCGCAGTCGCAGCATTCAGGGGGTTAACCAGGTAAAGCACTGCACCAATTCCTGCCGTCAACACAGAGACTAACGAGACAGACGGATGCAGCGCGAACCAGTGACTCAGAAATGGCCCCTTAAAAGGCCAGGATTACCCACAAAAGCACGTCAGCTCCTYGGCCAAAAGACAAGAGGGTGTTGTCTTTAGTACATGTGACAGCTGATAAAACAGCCTTTCCCATGTGTTCAATAAAAGCAACAGCCTCGGAGCCCCTTTCAACACCTTTATCCTGGCTGTCAGATATGAAGCCTCCTGATACCGATAAGACACAAGTCAGGATAAATATTGCCCTGTTTTCTGAGGGGTGAAATAGTGGCGTATGCAGTGAAGTGACCCAAAGCCAGAGTGACAGGACAAATGCACCGCAGAGCTGGGAGCAGAGCTCCAGCGGGTATTCGCCGGGGGAACCTGAGTTTCAGGCTCAGAGAGAGAGAGAGATGCCTGGCCTAATTTATGGGCTCTGAGTCTCTCCATAGCTGAGGTGAGGTGGACTCTGGGCTCAGCCCTTCTGCAAGGTGATTTAGTTCCATTCTGCATCTGCCTGCATTAGCAGTGGGTGACAGACAGTGTGACTCCTGACCAACACGGCAGTCAATGATACAAACATTAGGAAGTGACAGAGGCCATATTTGTAATACTAATATCATGCTCCCAGTCCTGATGATGTTCTGCCTCTGGCAGCCTCCCTCCCTCCTCCCAGAGCTAGGGCAGGGCTACGTCCATCCCCACACTGCTCAAGCAGTGGCGAGGGAACATGGGAAGCAAGCCATGGTTCCCCTCAGCCTTCTGCCTGAGCACTCCTTCTCCACAGGAGGAAAGCATCGGTGCAGAGCTGCTGGACATACGGAGTAAGTGGCAGGTGTGCTGGGAGGGGGAGAGGTCTGATAACCCCTGGGAGGGAGTCCTCTGTGTCCTACCCCAAACTGGGCTCTGYACCGCCTGCTGATCCACTGACTTAAAAGCATCAGGCTACTTAGTGCTGGTATTGCAAAAGACTGAAGTAATACCAGTATGTTTAGGGCTCTCATCTCAGCCCATGTGGCTGTGCTGAGCTAGCTTCACCCAACAGTGAAAGCCTAACGCCTAACTGATAGCTGCGAAGTGGCACTAGATCAAACTGCCCTGGCCAGCTGGTGCCCTGGGTATTTACCCAGAGAGATTAACTTCAGGRTGGGTATTTCTGCAAAGCTGCAATCACAGCCCTAATTGCAGGGGGATGTACCCACAGAGGGGTGGTACGCAAATCCTTAGAAAGATACTCTCTGCCCTGGAGACCTCTGGCTCTCTTTAGAAGAGGTAGACAAAGTGCACTTCATTAAATGGGGCACTCAGCCTCTGAGCTGGTCACATAAGGTCACAGAAGAGATATGTTATAGGGTAGCAATCCAAAACTCCCTGCCCTAAGCCTCAACCATAACTTCCCTGATGCTTTCTTTGATAATTAACCATCCTACTGAAGAAATACACATTCGCCTCCCTCCTGCTTTCCTACAGCTGGATACTTGGAGTTTTTCACTATGGCTGTTTGGGAAAGCACTGGTTTAAACTGGCTCTGCCCTGAGAGCGATGCTCGGCTCAGCCTGAGCAGGTTTGGAAACACTGTGCTGAGAATCCCCTGCATCCCACTGCGTGGGRCTTACGGGAGACAACGCTGCCTTCCAGCCAGAGTATCTCCTGCTGGGGGCACAGGGAGGAATAAATGGGTACCACATGTCCTGTGTTCTGACTTTGAAGACTTCTCCCTGTGCACAGCAACTTTTAGCACTTTCCTGGGCAAATGGATAATGCCTAGGGTGAGTCAGATGTTCATATATCCCTTGCCCCAGCTTTCTCTACTAAAGGAAAAAGAAAATCCCTTTCGTAACTCCTTTGCTGCAACTCTGAAAGACCTAAATAAAGGTCTTTTTGAATTTGAAAGGTRTGTTGAATTTTGATGGGTGGTAAAGTCTAAAGGGCCATCAGGMAAGGTCTACCTGAATGGTATCTGATGATGATTCTTTTTCCTGCTGGTGTACCAAACCGTTTCATGGACGATGGCTGGTGCATCTGCAGATGTCTAGACAAAGCAAGGCTAAAAAGCAGCAGCCAGGGGGGCTGCTGCTATCGCTGCCAGATGACAATGGCCAGGATTTCCATTCCTCGCSTCTGCCCTGTGGCCTCTTGGTGAACCTGCATGCTCTGTTCTCCARCCTTTTTAAAGTTTTTCACTCAGCTTATTAACTGGGCTTGGTGAAGGGGGTCTGGAACTGGTTTAATGGAGAAAAGTACTTTGTGTGTTAACCTGCACAGCATTTACGTTGCAAGAGGGTAAATGAGTAACATGTATTTGAGGCAGCACTGGGCTTCAGTTCACAGAGGTAGTTTTCTCTCCACTATACATAATGCTCATTGAAATTTATTGGCAGGTCCTCAAGAGACTCTGAGCATCTTAACGGAATCAGAGACCCCTTTTTATAAATGTATCTCATTTTTATTTTTACAAGTGTGAGTGAATTTCCAGCTCATAAAAGTGAAGAACTCCTCTTCAAAGTTCACACACACACTAAAGCACAAAAATACAGTTTCATTCCCCTCGAGAATGAAAGGCTCAGACTCCTGCCTTTCTCGTCCTTCATCACTCACCACCACCTCTGAAACTCTGATGATGAACATCAGTCCTGATCTCTGACCTTTTTGCTAATGCCTTCCTGGGACTGTCCCCTCTGCTGTGCTTAGTCCTGCCAAGCTGCAGGGCTCTGTCCTACTGTGGRTCAGACTGAATGCACCAGCTGGGTTCCTAAACTGGGCCCAGTTCAGAGCCACCCCTTTGTACACAGAAAAGATTTTCAACCTTGAATAATTGAAGGAAGACCTGGCTCAGTGTGGGTAGGGACTGAGGAAGGCTTCCCAGAGCGGGAATAAGGAGAGGGTCAGGATTCAGTAGCAATGAGCAGACGTTTGCCGTTAAGACTTAATGGTTTCAGTCTCTCCAGGGTTCATCATTGCGTGTTACTCAGTTTCTGCGGTGCCCATTATCTTTGAAAGACACATCTATCTGAGAGCGCTCCTCTTCTCCTCAATCCTCATTTTTCTTCCTGGGCGTGGGCATCCTCCATTAAACTTCAAGCACCTCTCCTCAGACCTCAGTTTCCTACCTAAGATTATTTATTGATAGCCTCTTTCTTTTCTTTTTTCTTTTTCCCTTTTGGCTCCTTCGCTCATCAATTAACTGGAGAGGGTATTGATCGGTAATTGTGTCAGGTTTCCCAAAGCTTTCTGGGAAATGCGGTTGCTGCTACTGCTTCAGATGATTGCATATGCTCTGTCTTTGATTCACAGAGCACAGCTAGGGAGTATTCTCACTCAATGTGACTTAAACGAGCAATGATCTCACAATTTACCCTTAGGAGGGTATTATTTGCAGCTCTCACTGGATGGGTGTTTGACATTAAAAAGAAAACAGAAGAAGCCAGAACCTAACAATTAGTTCCCACTGAGYCAAATGGAAACTTTAAATTGGGGGTCTATGGCAGTCTGACATATGTTAGTTTATAGCACTAGGCTACCTGGCTGGAAGGATATTTGTGTCTGGCAAACTAAACTTACAGTAGTAACATGATTTGTACCACAGTCCAATTTCACCCTCCTCCTTCTAAAGACTCAGTAAATTAAGTTCATGTTGGTGGCACTTTGTGCTATAAAACTGCTGCTGTAATCCCTACTGGGTCTCCCAGTGCTAGTACAGCTCCTGAATTTGGAAATTATTTGCTTAAAGAGATCAGCTATTGATTAATAAGGGATTCTTTTCTGAGTCTTCATCTGCTTTTCTGCATGATGGATAATTCCGCCCTACCAAGCCTGTAATTCCCAAGCCTGGGATTGGGAAGATGGTGTTGGCCTGTTCAAAGTGTGCATGTGCAGCTGCTCACCTCCTTTTCCATGCTGAACCCCTATTGATTGCAGTTGAGGAGAAAATGTGACATTGCCTTTGCTTCTAGGATGATTTACGTGGCCTTACAGCCCACAATACATCTCTGGCCTGAAAGACGTACTATCCATCTCACTGACAAATGCCAGTGTGTGTTTCAAAGCAGTTAAGGGTAGGTGGGTAACAGAGACGGCAACATTGACCTACTAGCAAATAGCCTGAGAAAGAGCTGCTTTATATATCTGAATATGGTAGATATTTCACCAGTGCCTTACTTGCATTATACGATGATCAGCTCCCTTTTGCTTGCTGCTACGTCAAGAAGTTCAACTGCTGGGCTGGGTGTTGCATTGAGCTCCTCARTGGTGCTCCATGGAGGGCTGGACTGCCCAAACAGTGACGGGAGGTCTGGGACATTGAGGAGTCATGATGGATAGTCRATAAGGATGTCCGTTTCCCTGGACGGTCTGGAGGTCCTGCTGTCTCTGGCTGGTAGGTGATGTGGTGCTGCAGAAGGGGGGCTAAGGAGAAGATGCAATTTCTTGAGTGCCAGTATTTTGGCAGATAGAAGAGGAATTGCTCTGTGTGCTCCTACCTAGCCTGCCTTCTGCCAACAGGAGAGCTTCTTGAAGTCTCTCCTCACTCCTGTTCCTAGCTAAACATCCCCTGAGTTTTCCCAAAGTTGATCACAAATTAGTGAGAGAGAAATTGTTCCTACTGACTTAGGATGAGACTTTGCCACATCGTCCTGTGTCTAAGACCAAGCTTCTTGCTCTTCAAGAAGCCACTTTACCAAAAGGGACTGTTCAAGCTACTCAGGCTTCAGGAAGCATTTGTATGAAATAAGCTGATGTCACCACTTGTGAGACGTTTCCACCCTGAAGGGTGAAGAAGAGGAAAGGGTAAGGGCTTCAGGAGGGGCTGGAGGGGTTTTGAGGGTCTCATCCACAGTGAAAGCAGAGAGGCTGACGTGGGACCTAGATATTTCGCTCACACTATCCCAAACCRGCTCTCCGTTCTCCTGTGTTTCTGGTATTGCCTCCTAGGGCTGTTCAAGGGAAGGTGAGTTCTTTGCTCAAGTCCAAGCCTRATGTCATACTTCAATGGGAGCAATAAAAAGCTTGTCAGATTAAGCTTGTTTTCACAACACCCCCTGCAAGCATATGTCCAGCACACGTGCAGACACACAAGCAAACACAAAGGCTTTCTCATTATCCCTGGCTTTGTACTATGTAACTTCCACCATTGTTTTTAYCTCGCTGTTTGTACATTGACCTGTATTCAATGCAGCATCCCTGCATGTGTTGTGTTTCTCACAGTAACCGTTGTACACGTACCCATACGGATTATGCATGYACCAGATCTTCACAATTCCCTTGTTGCGCCTGGCATAGTTCAAATGAGTTGAATTGGAAAGCGATGACTTTTTCCCCTCTCATCACTACCTGTAAATCTTCATCAGGTTGGTGAATTTCCAGCATATCACACCCACTGTTTGTGTTTTGTGTTTTGCTTTGTTAATCTATTAGCTCAGCAGATAATAAATCAGTCTTAGAAAGAATTAGCACCTCGATGATGCCGTTCTGCCTCACAGAGCACCTTTTTTTTTTAATTAAGGTGACTAGTATTTCTTTCCGCGAAGAGTCAGCATGTGAATTTTCTAGCCACCAGCAGAGCACCTTCTGTAATTCCACACACTGAGCATCTTCACCAGCCTGTCAGCTGCTGCTTCTGACTGCTTCTTTTGTGCTACGGACTTTCACACTGCTCTGGGAAAGCTTCTCAGCCCAAAGATGCCACCTGCTTCCTTGTGAACTGCTCCAAAATCACCAATCCTGTAGGATGAGTGGTTGTTGTGGGAGGTGAACCAAGRTAGAGGGTTAGAGATGTTAAGGGTGCCAACTGAATGGGGAGTCTCCTGATGAGGTGGGTTTGACTTGGGCTGTTCTAACTGTGAAGGTTAACCCTTGGTTTTCAGACCTGATGCCATGTTCAGCCATTATTTCCCAAAGTTCAGAGCTGCTGTCAACAGGTTGAAAGGTGGTTTGAACAAAGGGCTGCATTCTAGCAAATAAGATAGAGAAGCTTCAAAATCAGCCCACGTAAAAATTTAGTCCCTAATTTTAAGACAAAAGCAGAATCACATTAAGAAGCTAAGCTGAAGAAGTGGCTTTATTTCTTCATAGCATCCTCGTATATATGCTGAAATGCATTCTTTCCCCATCAATCACAGTAAAGACCATATTTGCTTAAAGTAGTTGTGAATGAAAGCGATGTGATGAAATCGCTGTCAATGGTCAGGCTGGGAATTCATCAAGATGTCTACTGATCCTCTTAAAAAAGTATCATTGCCTGTTGAATTGTGGAGCCTAATGGAAGGAAAATTAGTTGACAAAGTTGGTTTTATTTTCCTGGAATTATAGACTTCATCATATTTCCAATTCACTGCTAAGCAAAGCTATGAGCCTACCTTTTGTTCAATTYGAAGCATTTAATGACTTCATAAAAAAAACAGGCTGTTGAAATTTATATCCGTAAGTTGTCATCTTTGCCTTATTTTCAATTTTCCTGTGAAGTTATTAAAACATTATGTGATCGTAATATATTTATGGGGAGGGGGAAATGAGGTGTAACTCTGACTGAGGCACAATGATTTGATAAGAACTGTAAAGCATYAAGTGCCACTAACTTGTACAGGGGAAGATATGTGTGTGCATCTATACACTGAGTGGAGTTTTGAGTACATATATTCCATACTTGTTGCATGGAGTTTCAATTCTCCCAACCTACATAAATATTAATGAGACTCAAAGGTATCAAATTCTGCTCAACAAGTTGAACTTAGACACCCTCCTGCCTTTGAACTGCTTTGCCTTTTTCTTTTGGATACTGCATGACAGAGGATAGGAGTTTTGGAGAAAACTTAATGGTAGTGTTTTGCTGCTAACAAGCACAGAGCCCATTATTATTCCCTATGCCTTTATTCACAGGGGAGAAAAAATGAAAACTATTAACGGACATAAGTAGCTTTCTAGGTTTATGTTCTGCTCTGTCTTCTATTAGGTTATACTGCACCTTCCCTGTGGTATCTGAACTTCTGGCCTGTTTTGTCAGCTGGATACAGAGCCAAACTTACCTCTGTAAGTAGGATGCTGAGCACGTTGACTGTAACAGCTCTGGGTAGGGATTTTCTTTCTGCTGCTTATCTGCACAGTGTTTTGTGCAGGGCTCCTCGCCTAGGACCTGTATGGCTGTGTTAAGAGCTCCTAGTATGGCACCAAAGACAGGCTTACAATTTAGAGAAACCGTTGCTCTCGGTCTCTAGGCTTTCTCTCCATGGAAGGATGTCACTGCAATGTCCAAGCTGAATACAGACAGCAGGCAGGTCTGAAGGATGTCTGTATTGAAATAAAAAGGGACCCCTGATTTTCTGACCAAAAATGCAGTCCTGTTTTCACCCCAGTGCGGCACTGGTTTGAACATATTAATCATTTTAGGGAAAAGCTGAATCTGGTATAAATCAGAGTAACCCATTGTCTTAAGCCATGCTACTCCAGTCTCCAGCGGTCGAGAAATGGTCCAATCAAACCGATGGCATGTCAATATGAGTGATAGGAGGCGTATGTTTCTGTGTGCTAAAAGCAGCACAACACATTGCAAGGGATAGGAAACTGGAGCGGTTCYGACAGAGTCACATATGGTTTCACATATATAATGTGCAAATTCATCAGTCAAAAATATTGAAACACTTCATAAGGGTAAAGATCTGTTCCTACAAGGGCTGCGATCCCACAGACTTAAGGGGAGCAGAGTGGAATCAGTGCCAAGTGCTTGCAAAATCCTCTTACAATAATGTTTTCCAGGGTGGTCACATGTGAGCAACTTTCATCTTGGGAGACCAGGATTCATATCTGGCTTTAGTCATATCCAGCTGAGTGATTTCACCCATTTTCCTCTGTCATATGCATAATAWCTTCAACCATCCTGGATCAGGAGAAGCTGTCCATGCTCAAGCAGATCTGTGATAGCAAAGGAGGTTGCAAGACAAGTGCCTCACCCTTTATCTGTTAGAAGATGAGGAGAGGGGGCTTCATCACATCACACACAACATGGGTTGGTGGACTACAGCATCCTGCCAGTCAGGAGAGAGGTCTTTAGACAGGGTGCTCCAGAGCTGATGTAAGGGATGTCAAAAGTTGTTGAAAGCGAGCACAGAGGAGTACAGGCAGAGTTAAGCCTCTGTGCTAGAACAAGGCCATTTCAGGTCAGGAATGAAGAGCCTTGGCAGAGCTGTGTGGGGAATCTGGCAAGGTATCTGCCCTCAGCATTCCTGTTTCCAATCTGCACTAATATTTCGCTCTTTCAGGGTTGCTACATCCACTCATTAAAAAGAAGATGCAAAGAAAATAYATGCAGGATTTTTTCCCTGCTACGTGTATCCCAGCACCGTTAAACTTCATGTTTGCACATGGAAACAGCTCCCCAGCACCAAGAAATGAGTGTCTGGGCCCACCAAAAGCATACGTTTCTCTTTCTGGGACCAGCACATACCCCGTGCTTTGCAAGGCTTGTTTCAATTGCTAATTTTGGGTTGACAAGATGCATGTGGCTCCAGAGTGTAGCTCACTGCATAGACTGTGCTGAACTGACAGGACAGATACGTGGGGCCATTTGCTGGCACATGGAAGAAACAACGAAAAACATATTAGCTACATTAGGACTATTTAAGATAACCCTGAGAGTCCTTCTCACAGACAGCTCTGCTCCTGCTGACTCTAACTGTATAATGCTAGAGCAGAAAGCCAGGCCCAGCATGGCTGGTAGGAGAGGGGTTTAATTATTTTCATTCTCCATTTTCATTTCAGCCTTCCTAGTAATTTACATTGCTTTTGTTACCAGAACAAGGGAGACAAAAGATATTTGCCTTGTAGATTCCTTTAAAAAACAGTTCTTGTGCTAGTGAAAGCAGCTTGCCTGACAAGCTGCTAAAACCAAAACCCACAAATCCACATAGGTTCAGCACAGAGCACAGACCCAGGGTCACTCTTCTGGACCACGACCCTSTAAGGGCAAGAAAGGAACGCAGACCTCTGGACCAGTCCTTAGTCTATTTGATGGGGTTGCCAACAGCAAGGTCAATGCAAGCCAAGCCTCAGGCATGTATTATTTGCTGTTGTAGACCATTCCCTCGCAGGAGCTGAGCTGGACCACTAACCTCTTCCCCCTGGATCACCAAAGATGGTTTTGGTGGCATTAGTTCATGGTGAAGGCCATGGTGGCCGATTTGGAGGCAGGAGTTGCAGAGTGAGTAATTCTGTTCTGTTACTGAGCCTTGGTGCTTGGTAAAACTGCATCTGTGTGTCGAAAAGGAAAGCAAATCACTAGCACTAATAGAAGGGTGGATTGTTTGAGACAGTTCCAGACACCCAGAAGACCATCGTATTTTCCTGTTGGAGTTACACTGATGGGTGTTGTTCCAGACTGCACACATGGGAATGCTCTCTCTTTATTTTCATTTCCAGCTCACAAAGCTTGTGCCCACCATTTTCTCATTGGGAAATCACACTGTTTTCTGTACCTGCTTATCATAAAATAAAAGCCTGATTGCACAGCATGGCTTTCATTCCAAACTGCTTGCAAACTTAAGAGTAGCAACTGCAAAACACTGTGGTGTGTCTATGTCCACAGCCAGAAATCTGTGTGACCTTTCTGCCTGTCCTCTGAGCTGGCCGTAAACAAAACAGGCTACTTTCCAGAGAACCATATTAACAAGGAATTCTTCCTTYGAAGATACTGGAGTACAGCAGTCACCAGGCCTTTCTCAGAGATACAGCCATGTCTTGCAGGGGAGAAAAGTAGGTAGGTCTTTGTCATTAGCTGTCAAAATTGGGACAGAGGAGGCTGAGCATTTGGAGTAAGAGGTCATATAAGAATCCATGTGCGGGTAGGTGAATTTACCTATACTAGAAAAAAAAAAAAGAAAAGAGGAGCTCCATCAGAACTGTTCAGAGAGGGATCTCTCTTGTTAGAAAATACTAGGGTTTTAATGCAGAGATTAGAGCATTAGTCTGTTGCTGGAGACAAAATATGGCTGTATACATTAAAAATATTGAATATGGCTGGCTACTGTGTGAATACACACAGCTGATGTAGTCAGAATACATTCATTACTCTGGAAACACAGGCAGATTTTGTGCTTTGCTGCAATTTGCTGATGCTCTGCTTTTCATTCCATTTGAACCTGTTTCCCTTCATGTTAAATAATTTTTGACTAGAGTTGGCTCTGGTGTTTTTAATGCCCTTAGCAGAGTTTGGAGGTCACTGCAGCAGAGCAACTGGTGAAGACAGCAGAATTCCAGCAGCAATTGAACTGCTTCCAYGAACGTTCTTCATTGTGTCCTCTGGACATCTGTTGTGCTTCCTTAATGGGGACTGTTGGCTTTGCTCTTCAGGAACTGAGCAAAATATTCTCAAGAGTTCAAAAATACTCCGAAGTGCTGGTTAAGTCAGATCTAAACACAGATAACAACAAAAGCAACAAAATAATTTGTAATACTTTGCAGCTCTTAACATTAGTGTATACCCACACCAGYGCAGAGGAAACTCTACTGATTACAGACTGAAATTCCCCTTGCACTTCTTAAACAGCGTGAGTTTCACATACCCTTAAATCATCCCAGTCCCAGGTGACAATGAGGAGGAAAAGGTGTTGGCAAAGGGAAGGTGAGAGAGGAAGCTGGAAGGCTGCGGTGAGCAGGAGGTTTCCGTAGCGTGGTGGAGCAGCTGTCTGCAGCACAGGCAAGGGCAAAATCTGGCTCTAGTTTGCAAAAAGCAGAGCCTCTTCTGAGCAAAGAAGCATGGCAACACCACGGCAAAATAGTCTTCCTTGGTGAGGTCCCAGCAACAGCAGGTTAATGCGTAAAGATGCTGGGTCCAACAGCAGCCACAGAGCTGCCACGCCACAGCCAKGTCAGATGAGACCAGCCAAGACCTTTGTGTCTCTTGATTTTGCCCAGCGTCTTCTGTACGTACTCTGGGCTAGGCAGGAGGTAGTTTCTGGGGAAAGGACATTATTAACAGTGCTTTCCAGAAGTTTCCAGCAGCTCTCTGAGTGAGCAAGTTGGTCTTTCACAGGAATTTTCTGCTTGAAAACTTTACAGCTTTTTTTTCCTACATCGTGCTGCAGGCTCCTGCATGTTATGTTGTCATACTTGGCAGGAGGACGAGGGGTAAGGAAGTGTTAAGTTATAATGTAAATTGAGTTTATTGCTGTCTGGCAGAATATTCTGGCAGCCTTTTGTGACAAAGCCTCTGCCACAAACACTTTTTTGCGTTTGGAACGAGGTCAAACCATTAATCTGGGTGTCTGCAGGGACGTGTACAATACTACAGCAGCTCCTGCTGTCAGAAGACGGATGCATCCCTGGCTTCCTACTGAACGTGGTCACTTCCGACAATGTTAGAGTCCATAGGTTTTGCTAGTGAGAAAGGTTATTGGGGCGGGAGGAAATGACTGATTCAAAAGGGTCTGTGTTAAAACAGCTGTTCAAACCGTAATGTTCCAATTTCTCAGTGTTTCAGGACAGGCACTTCTTTCTTGTGGCCACCAAAACTGTGGCACAGATAATTACTAATCTGCCAATCTGCTAGCTTCAAAGCTATGGAGGAAATCTATCCCAGTCTGGCCCGGAGTAGTTCACGTTTGGGACTCCTGTTCCCATAAGTTTTGTGTCACAGACCATCACAGAAAGCCCTAACGATGTGATACCTGCAGGGCACAAGGGGAGTTTGRCCAGTGGCTCTCGCAAGAGGAAGGACTCATCCCTCGTGCCCTCCTAGAAGGGCCTTCCAGTTCAGCGTGTCTCTGTAGTATCACGTGAAAACATCCATTAGGTTATAACGAGTGTTTCTGTCATGACCCATTCTCCGTCATTTCAGCTGAGGAAGGGAGGGAGAGAAGGATGGCAGTGAACTGCACTTCTTGTATTCTTTCTCTGGTCTCATGATAGTACCGGTTAAAATTAATGGGGCTATTGTGCGAGTGCAAGCGTAGGAGAGGGTTTATTTGACATAGMTGCAGATGGAAGGGTTAACCTATATGCCTAAAATGGCTTCATTACTCAAATATTTTCTTGGAAAGCTTTGAAATGGTGAGCCTTTGTAGTTTGTTTTTTTTTTTTAATTTACATTGATCATTGGCTGTACCAATTAATGCAATTACTTGGTCCAAAATAAAACATCCTATCAGATCTGTATCATATGCTAGTCCTCTCAGAAAAACAATTTGGGCAGAGCAGTCTGAAGRAGTGGATTAGCCAAAGAAAGCATTTCTGTTAAAAGCAATTATAATTCGGGGGTTTTTTTAGAAGAAATGATACATTGCCTGCATGCAAAGTCATAAGCCGTTTCCTTTTCAATAGGAACTAAATATGTTTAATCACTGGGCTGTCATATTAATTATCTATTATTTTTATTTAAAAAACATGAAGGAAACAAATGTTAAAATCCAGGAAATTGGYTCAATATTGAAATTTTCTCTTGAGATACAGGTAGGATTTGAAGTTTCAGCAACTTTGGAAGATTGGGGTTCTGCCATGCATTCACATCTGATTTTTCCAGTTAATTTCAGTGATCAGAGAAAGTTTATGGGTGCTGTTAGTTTCCCATTTCTACATACAAAGGATTCATTGGAAAACTGAGACATGACCTGAGCATAAGCTCCCTCTGATCTATAAGCTATATTAATATGGCTGTGGGTGGTGGGGATTTGCATACTTGGATCCAAATTTTTTTTTTCTCTAAAGTGTTAATCCTTTACTTGGAACCCACATATAAAAGACTTGGCTTTTCAGGGCCAGATCATGTGTTTTCCAGGCCGGTGGACGCCTCAGCAGATCTGCTGGTGGGAATTTGTTACCATCAAACCCTAAATGAGAGTTTAATGCTGGATTTGCCCGAGGGCTGAACCTTTTTCACAGTTCCAATATGCATCTAAATACCTCCACTTTGGTCTTCCCTGCTTCATGCACTCTTTTATCCTTAAAAGAGGTTCAGCCAGATTTGCGGTGGAGATTACACCTCACTTCTTTGTACCTCTATTTGCACGAGCATCAAAACCCACCATCTCCCACCCRTTCCCTCCCTCTGGGTGGTGGAGACCATCCTGGGAGGGTGTCCCACCTCGACCACGTGAGACGGGGCCCTTCAGGCAAACTCAGAGACAGCAGCAAAACAAAAGTGAGGAGAAAGAAGACCTCCAGCTTCAACCTCCATCCAGCATTTCCCAGGCTCTGGAGGGCTCTAATGATGTTGCACATTGGCATGTCCCACCATGATGCCACACACTCTTCTGAATGTCTCTCCAGCACATAAGCAAAGAGTGCTCCTATCTCTGCACCCAACACAATGCAATGGACCTTCTCCAGCAGAGATGTCCCCTCCTGCTGCTTCTCTTCCACTAACAGCGAAGGCCTGGCTTCTTCCTGGCCTTTGCCAGACACCACATGTCTTGTTGCAATTTCTCCTGGACATGTGCCTGCCTGATGTGGTTACCCCTGCACCCAGCTGAGGAAGCCCAGAAACATTTTTCAGGCCAGCACAGTGGTTTTCAGCCCAGAAGGCCACCTCAGGTCAAGTGAAACACTTAGCAAATGTTGGCAAAACGGTGAAAAAAATATTAATAAATAAAAGTAATTCCCTCTCTCTCCCTCCAGCTCTTCCTCAAAACACTAATTAAAAAAGAAAAATTCTGGGGTTTATGTATTCTTTTTACTGCTTCTAAAACATTAATTAAAGCTGAAAAAACAAAGTGAAATATTACTTTGCATGTCAACTTTTCTATTCACCAAAGCTGTTATGAGAAGGAAGGGGATTGGGATGTATCTCCCAAACCTGTTTTATAAGTATTCTTTACTATTGTCAGTGAGCTGAAATATCATTTCCCCCCCCCTGATTTTTAAAGATCATTTGAGTGATCCATACCCTGAGCTTTGGCATGGTACATAAAAAGATGGGTCTGAGGGGTTACCTGCGGTCCCTTTGCTAGGTCACCCCTCTGGGGCATGAGGCACAGAGGAGTTTGACTTCTATCAAACATGCATTTGCATCCTAAGAGAGAGATCACAGAAGGAGCACAGAAAAGAGGTGGACTTTGTGCTGTGGGGTGTTTGCAAGCAGATGAGTGGTGCTAGACCTAAAGGACAGAAAATTAGGACACGCACTTGGCAAAAGGACTTGCAACATMGGAAGCAAATGGCACCGGTTCAGCTGGAAATCTCTGGGGCCATGAGGAGTCCCAGGCTGCTGTGTGAATCCTCCAGCAGCCGCCGCCTCCAGGGGCTGGAAGCTGAGGTCTTTAAAAGAATCAAAGCGCACTGGGGGTCAAAATCAGTGGAAATTCGGTGTGAAGCAGACGTCTTTTGGGGTGCTTGCAGGCTATAAGAGATTTAGATTTAATGGCTAGGAACTCCCCAGAGCGCTGGCCAGGCTGTTGCTGTGTTTGAGATGTGCTCTCCCTCGGGTGTAAGTTGCAAAAGTGCATGTCAGCAGCCGGGTATGAACGCCACGCTCAATACCTGCACCACACCGTAAGAGAGAGAGTTTAAAAGTAGGTCACAGCTCACTGTAATGTAAACTCTTTCTTCTCAAGTGCATCAGGGCGCTCTTTCATATGCTGCTGAGGAAGGAGCAGCAATTCCTGAGCATGCTGAGCATCCGTGATCCATCTCCCGCAGTACCTGCTCTGGGGACTCCGGAGAGCCGGAGGCTGCTGCCTTCACTGCACACTGCCAGGTCCGGCAGCAGAGGGAGGACAGCAGCAGGTGCCACATGTCACGGCCACAGAGCTTGGGTGACCGTGGGTGGTATCGGACATCTTAGCTTTCAGGTCTTAGGATGCCTCTCCATGCTTCTTAGCACTGCCTGGTGCTGCTGCAATGTCCTGCAGCTCGCAGAGCAGCCCTGTGCTGTTTACTTTCCGTGTCCTGCCTGCACTTTTATCTCTCTGCCCTCATCAGATGCTTCCTGGCTCAAGCACATGTGTTTTCCCGTGGGAAAACGCACTTTTTCTTAGCAACAAAGGCAAAGCCTGAGATAAACCATCTCAATACAGCAAGATTAGCAGGGAGGTTGAGAGAAAATAAACGTGTGGTCATCACCTAGTGTCAGAAACTTCAAGCAGATAGGAAGCTGAATGCTCAGTTCACCATTTTTCTAGATGAAAAGTGAAAAAGCCAGAAGAAATTCCAATTGTCCGTTACTTGAAGAAACAAGTTCTTCACCTCATCCCTTTGTACCTGCAGTGAATGATAAGATGATAAGATGATAAGASTGGGAGCTTTCCCTTCATCTCTAGACTGAAATCCCACCCACTTGCTTTGAATATCACCAGGGCCACTGCTCTTGATGATTCCCAGTTTTCTGCCCTGAGAATATGGAAATTTGACCATTACCTACATTGCTTCCCTGTATAATTACAGCCAAGGGCGGAAACAAGCAGACCGTTAATGATGGAGACGGGGTCATGAAAGCTCACCAGAAGAGGAGGCAAATTTGCCTGTCCTCCACATGATGAAAGAATGGAGCCAGCGTGAACATTTTCTATTGAAACTGGCTTTCTGAAACAGTTAACACCTAAATAATTCTATTCACAGGAAATATCTGCTTCTCATGGAAAATGTCAGTTTTTCAGATAGAGAAATACATAAAAATGTCATATGTCAAAATATATCAAAGATATTTTGGCTGAACTAAAACTGAGGTGGGGTTGTTTGCAAAAATTCAATCAGGGAGAAGTTAGACTTCTCCTACTCCATTGCTGAATAATACCTAGCTCTCCTACAGCAGGCTCCATCCACAGTGCCTGTAGAAATGTATCCTCTCCTTTCTACATACAGRAAAAAACTGAGATATCTAAGTGATGAAATTAGGGTAGAAACAGGCCTTGAGTATTCTGGATAAAGTCATTACCATTCAATTGGCTCTCTGAGAGYGTTCAGCCCAGTAAGATCGGCTGGCATCTCCTCCTCACTCTACAGACAATCAGTACTGTAGGCATCAGGATTATCTCACTGAAGAAACACTTTTATTGGGCACACTGCTCATAGTAAATCTAGCAAGTGTTGCCCTTTTTTTTTCCCAGGTATAGTCACACATTGATCATTCAGCAGCTGCTGGTGCCTGTGTATGTTAGTGTGGGGGCAGACAGAGAGCTTTAAATGGGAGCCCCTGTGTGATGCTACACCACAGAGGTTTCTTCTCTCCCCCTCCCTGCCAGCCCCGTAGGGCAGGGCTGTGCTCACACCCCCCCCCAACCTCAGCCCCCTCCAGGGTGGCCTTGGAGATGGGTACCAACAGGAAGGATGCTCTGGGTTTCTCCAGGAAACCTGCCAAATTGCACAGGATGAATGCAGTCTGGAGAAATCTGTTTACCGTGATGCGTTCGTATAGCTGGGAGGATGGAGCTGCTATTTCAAGCAGGTCTTCCTGTAAATGTAAAGGGGCATCTCAAAATGCATTTCAAACACAGAAATGAAGGGCTCTGCTCTGACTCATTTTCACCTGCCATGTGTCATCTCTTAAATGGCCCCAATTTACCAGACACCAGCAGAAAATTTAGTTTGTGAATGCAACTCCTGCAGTTGCAAATGCCAGTTAGCCACACAATGGCCAACAGGACTGCTTTAAATACACTGGGGTATAATTCTGACCCTGACTGATACCAATAACAAAACTGCCCAGGATATCATCTCAACCATCAGTGCACACAGGATTCTCAGTTTGAGGCAGGGTGAGTTATGACACAGTAGGTTCATCACAGCTATAGAAATCCTCCCCAAAGCAGTGAATTGTTTCCATCCTTCATACACAAAGGAAATAAACTTACATTGAAGTCCCAGTAGTTTGTCCAGGGTTCCGCTCTTAATATCTCTACTGTATAACACCTGACAAGAGCTTCCCAAGTGGCTGCCTACCCAAAAAAAAGAGAGGAGACATCAGCAAGGACACACCGACAGCTCCACAGATGGGTACTTGGATGCAGTCCTAAAGATTAGAGTAATAGCATCATCCATAGTTGACTAGAATTTCTCTTTTATAGGCAATAAATATTGGATTATTTATTTTACATCATGACTGCCTTCTCCTTTCCTCTCATTTCTTTTTTTCTTTCTGTATGGTAAGGAAAGAGCATATGATGAGTGTGGTATATTATAACTGAGTATTAATCTCTTCTATTCAGTCAGTGCATGCATTCATTTATATGCATGATTTGCTAGTTTTGTTTGAATACACACACACACATTTAACAGTGAGGTTTATTATGAAAAATGCCATCAAATTAACTCTTTTAAAAGATGCCAATATTATTGGCAAGAATTGCGTTTTATTTTCTTTGTAACTGTGCTGCTTCCTTAGACATTCATTTCTTTGGAAATCAAGTACTTTTCCAAATGCAAAGACACTGGTGATGAGCAACTGTCATTCCCACATTAAAAAGCAAAACCAAGCCTTGATCTTTCTACAGCAGATTAGGGAGTGAGATAAAAATGAGATGAAAGCCTCAAATGTCTGTTCCACTAGGTTCGAGGCATTCTTTTTGTTTTAGTTCCGCACTCTGCCTCTTTAATTCCCGCTGGCTCAAATGCCAATTTTCTGCTATGTTGGCATGACTGCTGAAGAATTGCTTCTGTTAATAAACTGCACAAAATAGCTGAGCAATTAGGCAATTAAACTGTTTTAAATTTAATTTAAAACCCTGGCATTTTGCTAGGAGTACTTTTTTTTTCTTTAATCCCATCTTTTTCGTGTGGTGGGAGGTAAAGGGCAAGTTGGAAGGATGGGAAGGCAGCATGGTGATGAGGGAAGAGTCTGGTGTGATCGGAGTTTACTCGGGCTCTCTCTGCAGATAAGCACAGGGGCTGTCCGCTTTGGGGAGCACATTCCAGCCCTTGCCCCTTATTAGAACAAGTCATTTTTTCCCAAACATTTAACACACAAACAAGCTTAATCTGATTTCTGTCCTGATCCCAGATGGGTATCAGGGCTTGTAAGCAAATGATTTCAAGAGCTGCCTACCTGCTCTTGGCTGCTAATTCAAAATAAAAAGAAGCGGTGGAGAAAACACAGGAATTACTACGCCTGGGGGTGAGCAACCTGTTCTGCTCATCACTGTGTGTTCCCACTGCATTCAAGGGCACTTCTCCAAGTTACCTGACCCGTAGGGAGGTTTGTCCTTTGAGCTTATTTGACCTGTACTTACAGAGATGCCTTTTTTGCTACAGATCCAGTTTGCATTTTGATAAATGCTCTCTCACTGACTTGCCATCAGTGATGGCATGGGGATTTACACTTGTCGGGGGCAGGCCCAAGAGGAGAATGGTGAGAGGGCTTCCATCACGCCACGGCCGCACCCCCAGGCCCATCATCGGCTGCCTTGTTTTGCTGCCAGCCAAAGCCCCTCCTGGGCCACTCACACAGTGTGGGCCAAGCTCGGGCAGCCTACCCCCATCTTGCTACATCCCTCCCCAGCCCAGCCCTATACCCCTGGGCCACCATCCAAAATTTGTGCGTGTTCCTCTATTTCCGATCCACAGTCCCAATCCATCCTGTTCATGGACCCAAGCAAAGTTCTCCCAATAACCATAAATCCTCAACTATCCAGCAACATCCCACTTCTGTGCACTGCTCTTCCACCCTCACTGTGCACCTCAGCTGACCCATAACTCTACCACTCCTAAGTTTTTCAGAGCAATCTGTCCTCTTTACTTCTCAATGCATTAAATCTCTTTTCTTACCATAATGGCTGGAAGAAACAAAACGTTCTCCTTACTGCCCTGCTAAAACTTTCCCCTAATAAAAACTCACCATGTTTTCCAAGCCTTTTTGAACTACTTACATGTGGATGAATGATGCCACAGCTAAGCAAAATCTAGCACAATGTTATATACCCTGCAGTGCTGACTGTCTCCTCAAGGAAAGCTCATACTTCCATGGTCACGTAACAGCTATTTTTAGTGAACCAGTCATTCTTGTTATTTTCTTAGTCTTTGAAATTAAAAATAATGGAAAAAGAATTAAAAGGATTCTTCTAAAGGTTACAGTAGTCATATACTGTTTGCAAAATTCGAACTGAAACTTCGCCCTCTGAGCTAATTTGGGGATATCAACATTAACAATATTCACGTCATCATTGCAATCAGGCTCACATTATCATTTCCACTTAATACACCATTGGGACCAATCCTGTGGTAGCTGGGGAAATGTACTATAAGTTAATTCACTACTTCTGGTACGATTCTGTGCTTAATCGAGATCTCCTGTTCTGCACAATGAACTCTCTTGTTACCCTGAGAACAGACAAGTCAGTCCCAGGAAGTTCCGTGCTGCACACCTGAATATCTCCACACCTCCATGCTGCAGAGGAACCATCAGCAACACAGGCTATGCCAGGGTGTTAATAGAGATACAAGGGCTGGAAGTGCTGGATGACTTGGAGAAGTGAGACATGCCATGGAAACAGGCTGCTCGTGGCAGTGTTTTAGAGCGATGCAGAGAATTGGGGCAGCAGTGAGACTTTCATTTTCTGCTTTTTGGACACCTCAGAGCACCATTTCAAAACCTTTTTTGTCTCCATGTGTTAGCATAGATTGCAATATTAATTTCTGTCCTCTCCTCCCTCCTGACATTGACTTTCCACCACTAACCCTTTGGCTGTCCAGTCTATTTTGACAGCAGGGTCTTCAGAACAGCATCTCTCTCTCGGTGTTTATACAGTGCCCAGCACGAAGGGAAACTAATTTTTTGCTGGACCTTTAGTCGTTACTGTAATGCACATAATAATAATAATATTACATCCTTAAACTATCTGTCCTGTTTCAACACATCTGACAACCTTCTTAGAAAAGAAGAGGTATGTATTATGCATATGTGAACAAGCTCTAACATCAAGTGGACAGCACATAATTCCAGATAATCCTCTGAGTGTCAGACAAACCCGAACTGTCACAGGCATGACATAGGGAAGGATAATTAAGATAATGGGTTGGTCAGTATGTTTGTATATCGCTTAATAGCCATCAACAGAATTACTGCTCAAGGCAGACCCCAGATCACTCCTCAAGCCTCCTGGCTAGCAACATGTAGTTGGGACTTCAGAATAAGAGAGCATAGGCTTTACTCTTGTATATATGACAAGATTTTCAGGCACCGTAACTCTTAGAAGAGAAGCATCAACTTTCCTGATCTTGCAAGCGGCATACCAAAATCTTTGTGTGGCCAACACCACAGAGAGCCATGCTCTGGCAGTGGCTCACAGGTGGGAGGTGACAACCACCATGGGGCACCAGCACCTTGCTGAGTAGGACTGGACACATAGCTGCACCCCTGGGCATGCTAATGGTGCCATTCTCAGTGATTAGTACTGTTTTATTTCTACCAAGGTTCAGGATTATCCAGCAGGGCCTTTCTTTTGGCCAGGGGACTCAGCTCTGATGTGGTTCGAGAGCCACATGTTGGTCATGAACCACACGTTGGACATTTCTGCTTCGTTTTGTAACATAGTGACTAAAGGAGGTCACAGGAATTTAGTTGTTTACTGTAGTTCCTACAAATACCAGCAGAGGTTGTATTGAAATGTAAGATAAACACGTATGCAAATAATACATTGACTCTGATTCAGTCACGATGACTTTGCCAATAAATATACAATCACTTTATAATACATTACATTTGTATATTTTAAACGACCTGACTGATAGGAGCATGAAAGCATTAAATTACCATATAGCAAGACAACTACACCACAGTAGACATCTATTAATATAGTACATGTCAATCAGTGTTTTACCAATTAATGGCTATCTAATTATCTTGCTATAATGAGCTTGTTAAATGCCAATTAAATGGCAAGATGTTTGAATGCATTAATAAGAATGTAATTACACAGTTATTGGTGACATAATTTTCACATCATTAACTAGTAAATTATCCTTATTGAGTTTAATAAGTATATTCTTTTAACTTCCCATTGATCCTGAATCAGGATACAATTGCTGGTCGGTTAAGACTGAATGAGATGGCTATAATTATCAGGATGATTATTGGAAAAGTTTCATGTCTCCAATGTTATAAATAAGCAATAGCTGAAGAATGCACTGGAGAAAAAGCCAATTGAAAGTGTAACTACAGTCTGTGCACACAGAGAATAACCTGGGAGAGAGTATCTTCTTCTTCCAGACAAGAAATGTACCACTGATAAGAGACCAGCTTCTGAACCTGGAAATTGCAGTTTGTTTGGACAGCAGAAGGTAAATTTCCCTTATCAAACTTCGCTACGAGTGTGCTCTAACTGAAAAGAAACCATGAGGAAGGTTGAGTCCTCACCTGGCATGTCCTCCCCTGGTGAGGACGCCCCAGGACACCCCAGGAGCTGGCGGGCTCGGATGATGCTCACCCTGCTTGCTCTGTATGGCTCCTGGGGAGATGGTTTCTGCTGCCTTTTGGCGTAGCTGGGAAGGATGAGGTGCAGCAAGAAGCACACAATGTGCTCCTACATGGAGAAGGACAGAAGAGCCTGGTGGGACCAGCACTCTGCTGGAACTCAGGAGACTGTGAAGTCATTCCCAGCTCCACCTCATACTTACCCTGAAGTTTCGACAGGTGACTTAATCCATCCTACCCTCCCATTTTCTGGGACCTGTGAGAGTAAAATGATCAACAATGAAACTGAGGTATCCAAATCCTCCAGGTCAGGGGCTGCACAAATACCGGTGTCAACAGCAGCTTCCCACAGAGCAGGTATTAGAGCAAGTTAAAGCTGTCCACAGGAAGCTGAACTGAGATCTTCTCTTCAACCATTAGGGTGTAATAGCTTGTATAAAAGAAAATAGCCATTCTTCCATCCCAAATCTTTTATTTATGAAACGGAAACAAATCACCCAGTGCATTTCCACACCAGGAAAAGCTATTTAACCAAGCGAACATGCGTAAGCCATGGCAAATCCACAAATAGTTCTGAGTTAATCTTTTCCTTCTCCCTCTCATCCCGTGTTTGTGAAAGATTGGGCTCATACCGTATCTACTGTATTTAAAATGAAGAAGGAGATTGACTGTCAGTTACTGAATTAGGCACTGTACTGAGATATGTGTATAACTAACTCAGCCCTCAGCCTCAGTGACTTAACTAGCCACCCCTCATTAACCTTGATGAGTGCAGCCCAGCATGTGTCCTGCATCCCCAGCTATATGTGCACTACGCGTCTCCGGTGGAGCTTTGCCAGTATTTCCCAGACACCAGGAGACAAGAAGACGTTCGGTGGCCCATCACAGCTCGGCAGAGCGCTGCAGCCTGCACGTTTAAGTGTTTTTCTGAACTGGGGCCAGTGGAACTACCTCATCTTTCCTAAGGATGTAACCTAGCCCTCTTGTAACATTTCTTCTTTCTCTTTTCATCTATCTTTCTGACTCCTTCAGTATTTTATTAAGAGAACTGGGGAGGTCTGCTGAATTCCTCTACCTCCTGGGATGTATCTAACAGGAATGTGTTGTTCCCATCTTGGACAAGAAAGATGGGTAAATTCATACACAGACATCACAGTAACATCATCTTCTATTGATCTCTACTGATCTAGGCACATTGTGGATGTGCTTTGTTGGTTTAAAGAGTTGTTTTCAGTGGATACTTGTCAGGTTCCTTYGCTCCCTCATTTTCATCTCCTTATAAGAGAGACAGTTTTGTGTGAAAACACGGAGGTGCTCTCCTTTTCCTCAAAAAAACAAAAATGAAGAAGAAAAAAGAGAGAGAGAGAGAGAAACTTTCCAACCCCTATGCAGCATTTTTGTTTTTCGCCCCGAAAGCAATATGAAATTGCACTGAGCAGGTACGGTAATAATCAGCACTGACTGGAGTAATGATGTGTCTCCTGCGCCGAAGCTCCTGACAGCAAAATCATGACCTGCTCCCCACAGGTATCAAAGTCACTAATTACCCATCATGCACTCAGGATTGGCATTCATTAGAGGAACTGACACTGTGTTATTCAGTCGCGGGGAGTCTCTTTCAAGTCCCTGCACTCTTCCCTGTGATAGAAAGAGACTGCATCAGCACAGGCACCACGTTTGCCTCTGTCATCGGGCGCCATGCTGCACCTTGCTGGCTGCTGTGCGGCGCGGCGCGGGGGACTCGAAGCTGAGGACGCGGCAAAAACAGCTAAAGGATCGGCTCTTGGCGGTGCTTGGAAAACATTTAGTGACAGAGCATGGACGAGCACATTTCTAAGCTCTGCTGCTGCTGCTGCCCACCCAACTGAGCAAAGCCAAAGGGTCCAAATCTCTTCTCAGCAATGTCCCAAGTGCGACCATCTAGATCCAGGTGTTTCCTTTGCCTCTCAGATGAACAGACCACCTAAAGAAAATGGGATGTTCCAGCTGTTTTTTCAGGGCGAGGCTAATCAAGATAGTTCTGTTCTAATTGCATATATAGGCTAATGAGATGACAGGTAGGGTCCACATTACTAAATTCACATCCAAAGGTCCTTGATGTCTGCACAGACCAGATTTGCCTGGAGCCCTGTTTCAGACCCATCTGTGACAGGATCTGTATTTCTGCCTCGTATCCATTTCCCCATTACAGCCTTTCTCGTTATCTTCCAAATTTTTTTTCTAGGTTGCTATTTGCTTTTACTCTGTGTCTTTGAAACTGAAAATGATAGTTAACAATTAAGAATAATTATTTTATCGGCATATTATCTCTACAGTGGCACTCACCAGAAGAAAATAATAAGGAGTCGGCACTGGTAATGTTAAACAATTTATAGGTTACCTAGTTTAGAGAGACACCAGAGCCCTTCTTTACACTGAAACATCCAGCACTGATCACTGTTATAGCCAGAGTATCTTGCTTGGGTGAACCATTAGTGTATTGTAGCATAGAAATCCCTATAGTGGCTATAAAACATATTTATGTATCTATAAAACCAGGATGCTTTGGTCTACTGAAAGCACTTAGATACTTTGATAAAGAACAACGTATAGAAGCTGGATGTATGGCGAAAAGAAAGAAGACATGCTCATGTTTTGAGATCGGTGTTTATTTTCAGCTGTCTGTGAGGAAAGCCCATCAGTTCGATGATTATCTGAATGTATGTGGAACATTTGTAAAAAGCTGAGAGAATTCCATTATGTATAAGCTGCTTAAAAAAGTGGCTCACTTAAGGTTATTACATTGCTGCTTTGGGTTATTTTTGTTTAATTCAAACTCTGCAGTGGGTGAGACTCAATTTCAGTTGAAACAATCACTTCAGAGCCTTATCTTTCTCATCATCTTCTGTATCTACAAAATTTTCAGTGTGCGATTCAGATAAATAAACACATTATTACACACACACTCCCTCATCATTTTCTCCATGACATTCTGTTTTCTGTGAATAAAGAAAATGTCTTTCAGGGTGGTTTTTTCCTTCTCCTTTTAAGTGAATGTTTTCCAAAGGGCCTGTCTGTCCAGAACAGATTAACTCTCTTGCCTTAGAATGAGGCCAAAGCATAATTTTTACTGTCAGAAGCTCAGTTTTGAATCCACAGAAGTTTCAGTTCAGAAGTCTATCTAAGAATACACTTATAAAGAGGCTTCTCTAACATGCTCCATCTGAAGAATTAATATATTTACCCATTGACCCAAGAAGGTGTTTCAAACGATCAGCCCTATTAATGAATAAGATAATGCGGACTGTGATTTTGCCCCACACTCTTGCCCATAAGAAAATGCGTATTTGACAGCTTTTGAATTATCTGTGCCTCAGTCTGAGTCCCCAGTGAAAAAGCTGCATGATGTTTCCGGATGTACCGAATGCAMACTCTGGGCATCCAAAGGAAATACTGCAGCAACATCCTCTTTGGAAAAAACTTTCCACCCGAAGAGTCAGTTAAACCCTTGCACCTGAAAGGACTCCCAACCATATAACACCAAATCGATAGTAATCAAAGAAGTGAACAAAGAAAAAACTTTCAGAATGAATATTCTTTTAAAAGTACTGAAAATAGAGCATTAAAAGACATGAAAAAAACCCCAGTCTTCCCCTCAGGAGAGCCTTCATGGAGGAACCTACTTCTGGGAATATGTTTCTTTCATCATTCTATTTTCATATTCATATTCTTAAGATTTCCTAAGTCCATGTTAGAAGAAAGTGACATTTCCTGTAGATCTCTCTCAAACAGCAGCTCTCCTATCAGTCCTGTGAACTCACCCTTTCCACTTAGGGCAAAGCAGGTGCCTGGCAATTAAAACTCAGCCCAAGCCACCCAGATTCAGGTCCTTTGCAATGTCATGGCAAAAGTTTCCAGCCACTGCGGTGTGTATCTTTCCTCTCTTCATGATACGTCTTTCTATTTGGGGGTGGCAAATGGCTGGGGTCTGTGAAACAACACAAAATTGTTCTCTCAGGCTTGTTCTTCATTCCCCAAATTAAAGGGGAGTGCGAAAATTTAATTGTGCTTCCCTCTGCGTCCCTCCTTGCAGAGCGGTGGATTGGGGTAAATTGTGAATGCACTTTAATTCTGCCTCTTGTAAGCTTATCACAAGTCTAGTAGCTCATTACGCCCTCTGTTTTTTCTCCTGAGATGCTATAGAAATACAACAGTGTAACTAACACTTCTCCTCATTTAGAACCGCAGGTGGTGGGAGTACGTGTGATTTCATTGTCTTTACTTGGTAATTACAGGTCTGTTCCTATTCCCACTGTCTCAGCAGGGTGCTTGTATGGTACACGTAGTTAAGTCCTTTCAGGTGCTTGCAAGGTGGATTAACACGGAATATTGTATCACTGCAGAAGGGCAGCTGCTCTGGTGTGCCTGTGACCGCTGTGTGTAGAAGGGATGCTGGCACACAGGCCGGTCTAACTGCTTGTATTGACACAACAGCAGTGTAAAGCCTGGCTCAGCCAAAAGTCATCCCAGGAGGGTGAGGATAGCTGGGATTCGGGTGGTCCGCCTTGCAGAGCATGTCTCCCCATCCATGAACACAGTGCCTCTGCAGAGGGAGCAAAATGCACTGAGCCCCAGCTATTGCCGACCCACCAGCATGCACACATCAATTCACTGCGCTAACCTTCAAGCATGCTGTATCTTTGTTCCTTTCCCCAGCTAAAGATGTCTGAGAATGTGAGATGTGATGAGCTATGGGGCAATGGCAGCAAGATTGACGCAGCCTGTGATTTAATGCACGTGGCAGGTCCATTTAAAAATGTAAATATTATTATCCTTTGATTTCAGCTTCTGATTCCTCCAGACATTTGTGGTTGATAAGCCAGGCTCCCTTCAGGTTCTGCCACCTTTCATCAGTGCATATTATGTTTATCAGACAGAAATCAATGTGTAGTAGGAAGGCATATTACATACACATCCAATGAATGTGCCTATATGTTAACTGTATGTTAATATACCACATTCATGTTATACTTTGAAAAATACAGTAGCCAGAGCCAACACTGCTTTCTGAACTTCTCTTTGAATTCCCTTTTTCTCTTTGAATTGGGATATTTGCATGAAGGTTGGAATCCCTGTCTTTCTCCTATTAAAGCACTGGTGATCTTTGCCTTTCCTCTCTTGAAATAGGCTTGTGAGTTCAAGGACTGAATTCAGCTGGGTTCATAAGCACATGCTTAAACTGATAGAATTAAATCTTGGGTAAGGCAATGAAGTTTGGAGCATGTGTTTATCCTTAAGCACAGGCTTACATGCTCTGCTGAGTAAGGGCTGCAGTATATTTGAAGCAACCCAAAACCCTTCTTCCCTGGAGTCCTCCTACTCCTACTGCTGTCTCTTGGTTAAACGAAGCCAAAGGTTGCCTGTGCAGCAAATAGAGGAATGTCAGGCTGCAGAGGTGTAGACACCCTGATGTCTCCAAGGCACTGTCATAGGTGCACAAAGCTATTCTGAGGCATCTGGAAATGATGAGGGCTTCGTCTTCAATTCTTGTATGGAAAGAGAGAGAAAACCCAGAGCTGTATAGGGATATAGGATTTTGGGGATACGTTTCCAACAAGATGCTCACATATGGGGTGCCAAGGGGCTGTCATCTTTGTATTAGTACATTAAATGTGACAGAGGGTCAAAAGTCAGAATCCAAGGTGCAGATACCTCTGTTCATCGGGAGCACTYGAAATTTGAACCCCTCCACATGCTTTGGACACCACTGGTCCCATACACCATTTAATGTTCAGGAGCCACGTAAGAAAGAACTAACAGCTATGGTTTTTACCTGCCATTCCCTAAATGCCTAAAAAGCAAYCAAAACCAGAGGTGATTCATGGGAAACTGTCACATTAGCCATGGTGGAAGTTTGTTTGTTTGTCTTTAGTAATAGCTTACTTTTCTGTCTCTATAAATCCAATTACCTCAACGATCTTTGGCATCAGTCTGTATTAGCTCAGTAGTAGCTTCAATGGGGACCTCAAAAGCTTACTATTTCCAAACAATGGCTTAAAATCCAGTAACAATTGTCCTGCCTCTTTCCWTCTGAAAGATAATTAGCTAGAAAGATGCCTGGATGACAATCTCACCACAACAGATCCCCAAGAGATCATGGACCGTGAGACCGAACTCTTCTTTTCCTGCTGGATTTCTTGGCCCACGGCAGGGCACGTGCATGATGCTCACGAGAGCTGCGGTCAGCTAGAGCACTTCACCCTGCAGCGCTCACCAGTCCCTCCTCCCATTTAAAGGCAGCTGAATACCTGAAGATGCGTCTTGGCCCTCCACCTGCCTTCTGTTTGCAGTGCAAGAGCAAAATGAAAAGACCCATTTTTYTCCAGGGGAATGTAGGAAATGCTGTATATAATAGAAATCACGCCCCATCGTCCTTTCTCCATCAATAAATAGGTCCAGCATGTCCCAGCCCACCTCATAGTCCCCTCCTTTTGATTTTTCATCTTTCTTCTATATTTTCTATATTTTTGTTGTATATTTGTTTATAAATATTACCATTTAAGAAGGGAACACTTGAGGGATATTCACCTGAGGTCTGAAATGATATTTTTTTGTATTATGAGTATTGGAGAAGGATGCACAAAGCATCAGCAGAATGTTGCAACATGGATTATAGATTGCTGCTCAGCAGTTGGTGGGTTGGCTATTTCTTTTAATTGCTGATACTGTATTTTCAGCCAGTGCTGATCTTATGACAAATTTTTTGCCTACTTTTCTGCAATTAAGGAATGTAGCTGACAGTTTTAAAARTTTTTTTATAAAATAAATACTTCATTGTACAGATACACATATGGCTGTACATGTATCAATACGCATATACACACACGCATGCAAACATAGGCTCGCACATGCACAAAGACATGCATGTATATYTTACAGCAGTTCTGACAAGGGAGATTTTCTTCCACATAACTTTAAAGCTTTTCTTGTACTAACYGAATACCCCAGAATTTTGCTTTCACAGAGAGTTCTTGCTTGTGAGGAGGTATTTTCCAATATTTTCTTTTAGTTGAAAAGCCCAAATATCCAGTGAAAAGCTGTTTCAGTGAAAACTTTATGTGTGTGCATGTGTGTGTGCACCATTTTCAACCTCAATGTGCGTGTCCCAATTTCAGTTCCTGAACTCTGAATAAACTGGGCTCACCTCCAAGCATTTCGGCTTTAAGGAATATAGGTAATTGCACCATTACCCTTTTTATTTGTTTAATTTTTTTCCTTCAGCCTGTTCTGTTAGTTTATCATACATGTGGTCTAATTAAAGTTTCCTGCAGGACATTTCATCCAGAATAAATAAYGACATTGCTCAGAAGGGCTCTAGTTACTTTTTTTTTTCCCTTCCAACTGTGCTGAAAGGGAGGTTGCTGTCTAAAAAACCTGTGCCTGGGCGGAAGAGACAGTTTTATAATTGCATTTCCAGTCGTCTTTGTATTCTTTTGTGTTATATGCTTGTACAAGGAGAAACTGGACAGGCCTGTTGGATAGCAGCCAGGCAGAATTGTCAGAGAGAGAGAGAGACAGMAGATTGAAAATGAAATAGGAAGGGGGGAGAGAAATAAAAAATATCAGGAGGATCTCTCAGAACAATGACTTAAGAAAGTGAAAGTGGAGGAGAAAATAGCAATTTCATTTCATGTCAACTTCTGAGGTTTGAAAATTGTCTTTTGCTTTCTATTTTGGTTTGTTTTTTTTTTTCCCAATGGTGACAGAGAAAACTCAAAGTATGGGGGACATGTGTTTCAGAAATCGAACTGGGACAAAACATTTGTTTTCTGACTAAAACCCAAGCACTGAGAAACCAGGGTGCACGCTGAAGAAAGAGATGGCCGGGGCTTGAAAGTTCAGGCTCTGGCAGTCTCAAGGTCATATTCCTACTCTGGGTGAGAGCAGCATTTCTTGGTTTGGGATTTCTATAAATTAATTCATTCATTAATTAATCAGTAAATACATATTCTATATTGCTGTGAACCAGGCAGTGACAGGATCAGCATACCCARATCTAGGAGCAGTACCTTGACCTTCACGCTGCTGAGTGTGAAGCRCTCTTCTGATTTTCTCTCTTCTTCTCATCTTTTCTAAGTCCCTGCAGGTTTCAATTTCCCAGGCTGACGTACTAGAAAGTCAGTAGCAAGCAGGTTAGCCCTGTTTTGAGCAGGGGTGGGACCAGGCGCCCTCCAGAGATCCCATCCAACCTGACTTTTTCTGTGATTCTGTTAAAGTCAATCACGAAAGCATCCATCTACGAGCACTAGCCAGCTGTACTCTTTGTTCCAGAAAGCCCACAAGTCATGGTCAGACAGCCTTCGCAACTGGTAAACAAAGAAAAGAAAGAATAAAAGGGAGGCAAAAAAAACCCCTTTGAGCCTTGGGATGTGGTTATTTGTGCAGGGACAGATTGAGAACAACTGAAATGAAAGGAGAAAAGTAAAKGCAGGTCCGTGAGAAGCTGAATGGTGAGCACGTCTCTTCCACGCTTTCCTTGAAGGCACAGCATGTAGATGTACTTTATTCATAATGACAATATGATGTGATTCATAGCAATTGCTTCTTCCCAGTAAATTATTCTAAGATGCATTGTTGTGCCACGTTGCAATGGCACAAATGAATGATGTTAAAATACTGAGCAGACAAAATGATAACACCTGTTACAGAGCCACTTATAAACCAGAGTGCACRGAGGCATTTGTACCTGTCTCTATCACATATTGTGAGTTACACATCTTAGGATGGTTTATGAAGGAGAAGGCAATTTCTGTTATTCTGTATTAAAACATTTCTCAGTGTTGCCTTAATTTACAGACATCCTCTCTCTGTTTACTTGACATCAGCTCCTGCTCTCTGGTAGACAGTATAGGAGAGAATTCACAACTGGCTCAGCGCTCAGATTTCCCACCCAGATCAGGTCTGGGAGGAACAGAATAACAATATCTCCACGTATTCATCGGTATTTTTAATCCTGCCCCACAGTAGCACATAATTACCCARACTGAAGAGGAACAGGCAGCTGTAGCCCTTTCCAATGCACAGCGGGGCAACCGAGGCTACGAGCTGTCACGGGTGGTAAGAGCATTACCTCGCAATGGCAACGACGTCCTGAATTTCCACTGACTCACACAGGTACTCAACACCTATATGGGAGTCAGRCAGGTCAATGCCCTTGTGGGGCTGCCTCTAAAAACCTAATCCAATGCCTCCTCGTGCCAGCGGAGGAGTGGCGCTGGCTACGGCCGTCCCTGGGGAGGGCACTGTGCCTTCCACAGGCTCTCACCAACATAGCCTTAAAAGACTGATGTCGTTCACTGCAGAGCAGCCAAAACTCAGCCCGTGACAGCCCGTGGCTTTCTTTGAGGGATCGCCAGACTACACTAGTTCCCAGCCCTCGGCTCCCAAGCACCCAGCCATCCAGCGAGAGCAGTGCTGTTGGGAGGTCCTCTCCTGCCACACCATTTTCACAGCGGTGAGTAGAGCACAGTGCTGTCACCACGGAGGAGCACTGGAGGGTTAACCCCTTACACTGCACTGTCAACATCTACCTTCAAAGGCAAAGCCAGGAGCACAGTCAGATTTTTTTTTTTATTTTGGCGGGGGGAAGGTAGAACAGCTTTTCTCTGGTTTCTAGGGAAACTGGTTTCATTGCCTGGCCAGACATCTCCTGTGAGACATCTTCCATGGAAATGGAGCCCTAGCCCAACCAGCTTATTGGGGTTTCTGGGCCAGTTTCTAGCCTTGCAAGTGAGACGCTRAGCTTAATTTCTCCTTTTCATTTTCCTCTTGTCCTTGTTCTTTTTCCTTGATGCAGTGTGTTGGCTTTATTAAGATGCTACCTACAGGATTCTCTCCTAATGCTCACAAGTGCCTCTTCCATTCAGAGGAGAAATTGCTCCTCTAAGCACCAGACACTTAATTAACAATGAGACGAACTCTCCAGTTTGCTTGCTTTCTCACTCATTCGTCCTCTTTCGCACTGTCTAGTGCAGCGAGAAAGCGTGTAGCAAGGTCTTGACCAAATACTTTGAACTGCAATCATCTTGGGATACCCAAGGAAGCTAATTACCAGCTTTGTTTCTCTCTCCCTTACCCCTTCTTCCCTCTGATGACAAGGGGATGAAGTGGATACTCAGCACATCTTCCCATAGACAGAAAGGCCCAGATTTCCCTCTCTCTTTCCCCACTAAGGAGCCCCCTGTGAGATATACTCCGTGCTCTCCAATGACAGCACTGACATCTCTCCGCTTAACTAGTTTAGTCCCTCTGGGAAGCGCTGGGGAAGTAATTTGGCTCCCACCAAACTTTGAAGTTCAGGTTGTTGCAGGAGGGTTTGTCAGCACGGAGACAGACGGCAGGGCCCCCCGGTCAGGTACCTGACTTTGCCATGGAAAAAGACCAGCCAAGAAGCTTTTAAAAACCCAATACTGCTGTGCTCTGCCCCCGTGCTGTCCCCTCGCCACAGCTGTGAGCTGCAGCATCGGTATGGAGCCATGCCTGGGCGTGTAGGGCAGACCAGTGCATTGCCCCGGGGGCACGGGAAATGCATATACCATCCTGGAAGACCACCACTGTCTCTTTTATTGTGATAATTTCTGCTTTAAGGCACAGACATTACTGTTTATCATGAAACCTTGCCCACTTTCCCAATTACCAGAAGGCAGTAAGGGGTTCCTCATTTTTATGGAAGGTGAAGGGTAATTAATTCCATAACAAAGCAGGCATTAGCTGTGACAACTGCTGCCTGAGGGATTCCCATTCTGTTCAGCAACATCCATCTCTGGTTTGATAGCCGTGGAGCAGGCGGGCAAGGTGTCATGCAGACCTGTCCAGGTAACAGCTCAAGGAGGTCCCCAGGGAAGGCAGACTGCGGGGGGTGCAGGCAGTGAGCCCTTCCCCGGGCACTCCGGCCGTGGCTGAGCAAGGGCTGCCTCCACGCCAGCCCTCCAGAGGGGTTTTTGCCCCAGGAGGAAAGCAGTGAGGAGGGGATCTGACAAGCAATGCTGAAGGAGGCTGTTGAAGGGGGAGAGGGAAAAGGCAGGAGAAAAAAGGCTTTCAGTGAGAGCCGAGAAGGTCCAGTCTGGCCAGTACAAGGATGGTGAATAGCCCTGAAACTTTCTTGTGGCTCTTTCTGCCTCTCTTCCTAAATACCGTACGACCATCAGCAGTAACAGCTCCCTCCCATCCATGCGTACATGGGGGACTGCCTATGTACCAGGTTGCAACAGCTTGTGTGGGGTTAGCATCCACATTACAGAGACCAGAAAGTGCTGGTACAGCTCCTCCAACACCACTTCTGCACCAGACTCACTGTGTCCTTGGTCCTGCAGTCTCCAGAAAGCCTTGGCTGTTTCCAAAGATGTGGCAAGCCTGCTTTGTGACCCAAAGAGTGAGGTCTTGAAGAGACATTTCAGCTTCATTGTAGACTCTTCCTACAAAGCTGGATAAGAGAACAGGTCCAGCTCTGTAACTCAGCAAGCTAAGACCCTGTTTGCCAACATAYTCTGCCTCTTTTTTTTTACCTGCAGATCACTGTACAGCAGTGAAAAGCCTAGTTAAACCAAGCCCTTGACATGTTTAAAGCTCTGTGCAAATATTAGCTAATCAGTCCTCAAAAATCCCTTCTCTGTACGGAGCAAGTAAATGTTGCTGGGCCTGATTCAGTCTTACACTGYAACACAGTCTCACCGGTCCCAGGTGGGAGAAGGTCAAACAGGAGCAAGCACACAATCGTACCTTACATAAACAGCACAGCCCTTGACTTACATGATTTCTCAACAGCAGTGCACTTCATACGCAGATCTCTTTTGGACTCTACATTACAAATGCTTTATTGATGCCAGTTGTATCAACAGCTGGGTTCCTCATCTGCAATGGTTTTGTATAGCCTGAAGTCTTTAGGTTTGCCTTCATGGACCAGAGATCATTAGCAGTGAGAATCCTTCAAATGTTGACTTGGCTAATTTTCTGTCTATGGGGTCTGTGTTGCAATTTAATACGAAGCTGAGAATGTGAAAGTGAGTGACTGTTGCATTATCCCATAGGGACGGCCTCGGTGCTAGTTCTGCAAGGCGTTTTGCTTTTCAGAACAACTGAGGGTCACCAGGCCACCAAGCTCAGATGAAGGTGGGACTGTATCCCATCCCCTTCTGAGAGGCCATCTGTGTTGAAAGTTTAGAAAATCACTTGTTCGTTGGCTGCTCCCTTGTTATGTGTAGGCTGGGCTGTGGGAAATGACCAGGCTCTGAAGCAAACTCATGGTTTTCTAGTGTCTGAGCACCAGACACTCCCTTCTCTGCAGAAAATGAAGGTGGCCATGAGCACTGGCCAAGAAAAATTTGCATCAGTGGGTGTTGCAGCTTTGGTTCAGCATTTTATCTCATTTACTCAGCCTCCAGCAGAGCTAGGCAGATACTGCAAAAAGACCAGGAAAACAAATCTCCCCTCCAGCATCTGCTCATATGCAGAAGTAAATTCATTTTATGCTTCTCCGTTGTTGAAAGCTCAGAGTGAAAGAACAGTGGTGCTGCTGGCTTGGCCATCTGTCTGGGGCTGGGATCTGAGGGCACTCCCCAGTCCTGCCACAGGTTTCTTGCTTTGCCTCAAATTAGATGAATAAACTATTTGTGTCTCAGCTTTTAAGCTGTAAAATGGGGATACCACTCTGTTCCCCAGGGATACCTTCTCCCAGCCACCATGGGAGCTGGTTACTGTGGCCATCTGGGACCCCAAAGAAAAATGCTGCTAGATGTGCCCAGCCATCCTGGCATGAAAAGAGGTACCCACAGCAGAGAACACCTCCCCCAGTGTCTGTTGAGACAAGTGCTAGGACATGGCTCTGTTGTTTGCGAAATTGCTTCTCCATGCAGTCCATAGACCCATTGAAACTAAAGCAATGAAGATGTGCAGCAAAAACATGACAACTCACCTACCGTCCTGGCTGCTTGCATGTTAAAACAACAAGACTTGCATCTTGGCGTTCATTTTAAGGCTTCTTGAACCAAAACTAACTTTTCTGGTCTGTCTTTCTTTATTTTTTGCTTCTCCTGATATCTTGTGTGTTTATTATCAAAATAAATAAGTGCGTGAAATGCAGAAAAGAAGTAATGGGAAAGGGTTTGTTGCGGGGAGTTCCCCCTTGAAGCCTCTATCTCCTTCTATGGAGTCCACATAAAAGCCTCTTGAAGAAGATGATAGAATAACAAGCCAGGCTACTRAAGTGGGGAACGATTAGGAATCAAGTAAGAGGGAAAGTGGAAAAAATAGTAATAATAAAAACAAGAATGAAAATTATATTTCAACAGTACTGGTGCTGAACAGATCACAGTTTTTAAGTCAAAAGTGTGGTTTGCAGATGGTAATAAAAATCATTAACTTCAGGACTCTTCCTTATTCTTCCACCCTTTGCTCCCACCTACAGAATCTCACAGGATCCTTTGACACAAAAGCAAATTTTATCGTGTTGGTTTTATCCTCCGCAGTTTAATACAGCAGTTTTAAGGACTGGACTGTGGACTTCATGAATGGATGGTCAGTTTGGCTGAGGACTAGGGTCTACAGGGATCCTCCTTTCCTTCCATTCTCTTCACAAAGACTTGTTGGAAAAATCTATATTTTGAAATATGACCCTTCAACTCATCCAACACAGCACAGTAATTCCCAGGTCTCTACCTCTTGTTCTCTGATACTAGTGGTTAGGATGGTTTTGGTCTGGATTTGCTCCTGACTAGAGGAAGAGAAGTGTTTTTTTACAAGGATTACTCATTTCAAACAGATCAGCCTTTTTAATCCTCCCCTTTGTGCCTGCCACAAGTCCCATCCCCTGGGGCCAGACTGGGAAACACATTTCACATCCTCACAGGGACAGTGGTTCTTTGCCCCGGCCGCTATCAGCATCCCTCTCGTGGGGTGCTAGGGCTCTTGCACCAAGCCAGGATCAGTCATGCCAGACCAGAAGGGTCAAGGCTCTCAAACGCAGTGCAGGAGTGGGATTTTGAGGSAAATGCTTTGAAGAAAGGCTTTCTGAAGTAGCACAGTCCCCTGCTTCTCTGCTGCTGGAGTTGTGTGTCTAAAGCAGGAAGGTCAAAGTCTAAATTTTTGGATGAATCATTGTTAGGGCTTAAAATCTGTGCATCCGGGGGACTGGCAACTGCTGGCATGGCTGGGTCGGATTATTGCTATGCTTTGGCCCAAGAAGTCAGCCAATAATCTATCTCTTGGAAATTGTTTCTTTTGGAGATTTTGACAATGGAGCCAGGTGTTTCTTTGACAAGTGATTTTATTTCTTTACAAAGCATGTTTGAAATCCCGGTCCCCTGAACGTGGTCAGCATTAAGCAGTTTCCTTGCTTACAGCTCCCAAAACTGCCTTTTCCAGAAAGCCCATTGCCCCAAAGAGCATCTTCACCTGCTATTTCACAACCCACATGGGATTCACTCATTTTTTTGCTTCTCCCCAACATGCCCCGCTTGCCAAATCTCTCGCCAAGGCTTTGCAAGCTCAGTCAGTCTCCCAAGAAATGACTCAGTCGAGCGGTGACTTGTACTAGGCCATACCTTATGCAGTGCCTTCTACTGTTTCAGGTCTCTTCCTCCTCCTGTTCGCTGACAACTATACTAGAACTTTAAGCAAGATCTCTGGTGACACATCTACTGGTAGCCACCTTTGAACATGGCATATAATGACTCAGCTAAGTGTTGCAACACAGAGCCAGCGTGTTTATTTGAAAAAATAAACTGAATAGGTTGGTTTTCTTTAAATATCTGATCAGCTCTAGTCATTATCCTTAACGCATCACTGCACTAGCAAATGCCAGCACTTACTGACGTGTGAGCGTGCCATCTATGCCTTGCACGTAGCCTTTGGGGTCCGGGGGAATCTCTTCTCTGCCTGGGAGGAAAATGCCTTGTTATAAAGGCCAAGCTCCGAGTGGGACGGGGAGGGAAGGGAGAGGTGGGTGGAAGGGGGAGTTATCCACTTCCTTCCTCCTGACTTAATTCAGCAGTGCATGTCCAGGGAGTGGGGCTTGGATTTCACAGCTCAGTGGCAAACACTGTGTAAATCTGGCAGCGTTTCTGCTTCTGATGCACTCAGATGTGGAGCTAGCCACACATGCTGCTGTTTGGGGCCACTGTTTTTTAAATTCCTCTCCCTCAAGTGCTCCCCAGGCCCCCCTTTCCATAATTTAGGTTGTTTCTGCAGAAGCCCCAGCCCCATGCAACGGAAGCAATGTACCTAAGGGGGTGGCAGAGCTCATCCTCTTGGCTGCCTTGGTGGCTTGAATGTGATGACATATGGAGGGACAGGGGATCCCAGCTGCTGTGTGACCCAGGCATGGGGCTATTTAGCTATGCAGAGTTTTCAGTGCTCCCTTCCACTGCAAAAACTAAAAAAAGAACAGTAAAATTTGAAAATGCAATGATTTTCTTACTCAACTGAGCTCCCAATCAGTATAGGCCTGCCAGTTCCTTGCTATGGAAAAATACCCAACTGGCTTGGCCTTGTTTACACCACAACCAGTAATTTGGTCCAGCCAGAGGATAGCTGTGTCACCCTCAAAACAATTTTTTTTGGCATGACCCTTAGATGCTTTTGCTTGGTATTTTGCCTTTAAAACAGAGAGAGGATTAAAAAAAGTACTTTTCCCTGGGGCGCCATCAGATGCTAATAAAATCTTTAATTAATTCAGATTCGGATGGGCTCACATTTCTCTCACTAGCTCACAACTTCAATCAAGTTTTTTTCTTTTTGTGACGCTGCTTTCATGCCACTTTTCACTGCATTTCTGATTTATCTGGAATTGTGCTATACGGGCATATTGGCAGGAAAGGCTGGGATAAAAGAAGACTAGGATGAGAGAAGTCATTAGCACAGGATGTATTTTCTGGGCTTTTTTCTTCTTCAGAAGAAAACCCAAAAGGTCCTATTGCTGTTATGAATCCCCTAGGAACTCTTTAAATTACAGATAGTTTGCTTGATTGGACTGCACTGGTCTTAAGCATTAGAGAGAGACAAATCACTCTTAACAAATGTTAAATCAAATAAGATAGACAGAAATCTTGGTAACGTGAAATGAATTCTGTAAAATTAAGACATCTGCCGAATGCTCACTCCATAATAAAGCAATAATCTCCCTGAAATGGGGCCTGTCTCATTATCAGTTTGATGACTGGTGCGAATGATCTTRTCTAATACTGGTTAACTGAAAAGAAGTAAGTAAGTGATACATTTTCTTTTCTGGCCCCAGTAAGTAAGAAAGGCCTCTGTCTGCCTAGCTGTCAGTCCTTCCAGAGCCAACCTCCCCATTCACTTGCCATCTTTTGGGTAAAAGATTTACTGTACAGGGTACAGAAATCGTTCCAGGAGTGTCAGAGAGAAGCATTTCAGATGCCTTCCTCCAAATGTAGCCAAAGGAGTTTTCCCTGGAGCTTCAGAGCCTCTCATCTAAAGATGGAGGCAGGGAGGAGAGGTATTCCAGCCCAGGGAGAGGCTGCACAACCGAAGACCTCCTCCTCCCCAGTGCTCCCAGCTCTCCTTGCCAGGGCTCCCTGTGAGCTGGTGAGCAGAGCAGGCTGCTGGCCAGGACAGACACTGCATGCAAGGTCAAGGAGGGCACTTAGGAAAGGCTGATTTCATTTATAGGCTTTCATTTCCCTTCCTACCTCAGCTCCTTGCTGGAATGATCTTAGAGGATAACCTGACCTGGAGTCTCTTCTCCTACTCTGTGCTCTTAAATGGTTGATCAATAAGCCCAGGAAGGAAGAAACAACCTTGAATTTCCTTAAAAAATACATGTAGACATGTACAGCAGCTAGGGATTGAATTCAGTGCTCAAAAGACTGAGGAGCATTTACAGCTGCTTCCCTCCCTGACGCTTGTCCATGCTCCTGAGTTGCCTCTGCGGGAACGCGTCTGTCTGTAGTCTTTCTCTCTTTTTCTTCCAGGCTCTTGGCACAACTTCTGTATGGAAAAGAGAGATTTAATTGAAGGAAAAATGCCATTCTCCCCCGATGTTTTAGGGATCATGCTTCTGAATGCACCTTCACCTGATTTACTGTGAATTACCACGGGGTGATCTGTCCCACATGTATCTTGCAATCTTGCTGCAGATCACAGAGCACYGCCTACTGCATAAACAAAGTGCCATGGCTTAGGGCAATATTATAATTGAATAGATATAACCAATTATTATCTGTTTGATGTGCAGCACGGAGCTGCAGCACTCCCTATCATATTCCAGCAGACTCTTTCTAAAGCATCCATACAACCAGGGAATGTAAGCAAAAGGCTCTCGAAATAGTAATAATAACACAACATATCTCTAGGGCTGACAAGTGTGTTGAGTACTGCAGTTTCACCTGTAATCTGTCATAAAGTTAGACAGTTCTATCAATAGGGAAATAAACAGTTGGGATAATAAAAGGTGAGTGCTGAATAGCAACCCTTCAGCTCCCTCCAGGCTTTATTAGGGTAATTGATTTTGGAACATTAATAAGGATATTGATTAGCTTTAAGGAATTGAAACTTAGGGTGAGGGAGGAAGCAGGGGAGGAGTGAGCCGTTGCTCTTGGCTACAGACTCGTGGTGGGAGCGGGAGCCCTGTTATGAAGAGTCGATCAGCTGTGCCGAGGGATTAACTTTTATCTTCTACATGAATTAGGAAAGTGGTTTCTGCAAGTGTGCCATCCACATGATGAGGACCCAAGAAATTACAGAGCAAGAGTGCTTCAAACGCCACGAGGCTTGTCTTATCGTTTGTAACCTCACAGGCAGTTTCCATTTCGTGATTCAGCATTTCAAAGTAGGCAGAACCATGGTCAACCACAGCTGGTCTAGGGGGGGGAAAAGTCAAGCGGGACGTCTACAAGGAGGAGGCTTCCATGCAACAAGGAACTGATTAGACCAGGAGTGTAATCAGCTCCCTGAACTTGCAAAGAGGTTTCACTGATCAGTGAATTTCCAGGCTAAAAGAAAACACTTTTATAAATACGGAATTTCACTTACTTTCTTTTCAAGATCAAGTGGTTCACATGATTATTTTTTTCCTTCAAAAATTGAAAGCACTGACTTGCTAATACATTTTAGAAGACAACAATCGTTTCCAGCCATGGACTGAACAAAGTCAGGGGCATCATGTTCATTCTTCCAGTAAAATAATAGCCTTGAGTAATGTTACAGCATGTGGCAAAGTAAGAGTGAGCTGGCATTTTAGATACTGCTGTGACTTAACAGAAGCGTCAGGTGGTTTCTCAGAGCCTTGTTTTGATTGATTTAAAGATGAACCTGGACCTGAATGTGGCTGCTGGCCAGGTTTTCCATATCATATCTTGAACTTGCAAGTTGTTACACTCAATGCTCTACACAAACACATATACATATTTAAAGGTGTTTCATATAACTGGAGGGGTTGTGGAATGAAATAAATTTAGAGGTAGAAGCTCCCAGGACCAGCTTTGTGTCTCAAAATCATCTAAATCCTTGTGCACACCAGAATTTGAACGCCTGCTTTGATGGGTTTTCGGTGATTGCAAGATATTAATTTTCGAGTGTGAAGTTTTTGGTAGTTTCTTATTGATGCACAGTTAGTTTATACGGTCCCACTGGTCCCAATGACCCTAACAGAAACCCTACCACACAAAAAAAGACATCCTATAAAATTCAGGTATATCTTGACCCAAGATCTTGCTGGTAAATACCTAACAAGTCATGAAATGCAAAGACAGCAAACAGCTGCAGCCAAATCTGCCTGTTTCTGAATTAAGATATAATATCTCCACCTTTTAGCCAAACGTCACCTGGCCACCCAAGGTAGCCACCCAAACACTTGCTGTTCAAGTTGAACAGACCAAACAGGTCTGTTAATGGGAGTTATGCTCCAACTTCAATCTTTTGGAGAGTCATTCCAGGATTTTTAGCATTTCCTCCTAGCACTCCACCTTCAAATGCCCAGCGCAGCTGTGGGAGACCCTTGTGCTCTCTGACCATTCACAAGGAGTGAGACCTGAGTGTTTTCCCTGCTCCACCATTCCCTTTATGCTTCAGTAGGGGCTCATGACACACGGCTTGACTGTCTCACCTCGGCTCCTGAACAGCAGTCACGTCCATACAGCACGCACAAAGAGTAACTGATGTCCACATTGTTTTCTTCCTTCAGCTTGTCTTATATCTTGGCCCCCAAAAGTAGATAGTGAGTGGAATATTCGGAAGAATGAGGCAATGGATAAAGATTATAATAGACAGGTAATTATAATAAAGAAAGAATTATTAGATAACTGGATAGATAACCGGATGGATAGATGTGGATAGAGATCTGATACGGTTTTTTCTTTTTTGCAAAAGCCCTAAAATAAAGGAACTCTTGCACATACATAAATCATCTAGCTCTGGGATAGGAGCAAAGACAAGTTCCCATAGCAACAAGATCTATGCTGTAAAGCTGCGCTGCCCTTTGTTATGTATCTTTGTGATATTTCTCTCAGACATGTCATTGGCAATTACCCACAGAAGGAGAGCTCAAATTATTCAGCAGCCCAGCAGATCCACCTTACATTATTTTCTGTAATTAATGAGATTATTGAATTTCCACGCTAATAAAGCGTGGCAAGGAGTCTGAAAACAACTCCTCTCTGAGCCAATTTAGGGTGATTCCTCGGTGCTGCACCCCCCACCCCTCCGCATACACACCTCTGCACAGACCTTGGTGCGGAAGGAAAAAATAGAGTGAGCCTTCTGTAAAGCTCTCCTGCTCTGCTATGAGTCAGCTTGCCGGAGCAGCACTGACGTTTCTGTGTTGCCAGGAGGTGAAACCCTGTGTAAATGTTCCTAAAAGCAGTTTTCAAGCTATTCATCTTTGATAACATTGTTTCTTTATGAATGCCTGAGCTTCACTTAGCTGCCTATGCATCACTTTTTGACAGGTCTCCATCTATTCTTCTGCTGCCTGCATGCAGAAAGCCCTCTTTTATATAAAGAAGAGGCATTTGCTTGAGTCAATCCCCTCTGAAGCTTTTTTCCAATGAAGTTTCCTTTCCAGGTGGGCTCTACCCTGCCCTGGATGCCAGCAGATTACACCCTCTTGCAGTGGGGGAGGAAAGGAGCAGGACGTGATGGCACTGGAGGCTCGTGCTGCACTGGGAGAGCCAGCTCAGGCCCTTCACAAATCAGGATGTCATTTGTGCATTGAGCGGCAGTGATTTTGTACGTGCTGTTCGTCTCTTAAGGGACACAGAGAGACAGGGCTTTCCCCTCGTCTGTCCTCCTCCCCCAGCCTTTCTCTGTTCTTATTTTTTACCTTTAATTATTTTTTACTATCCGAGGAGAAAGAAATATGTGGCAGACGGCAATTTTAGAGTAAGTACCCAGGAGGGGGCTCTGAGAAAAAAAAATGCAGTGGGGTCTGGTTCTTGAGTTATTGAGTGCATGGAGAAGGATGACTTTTGCCTTGTGGTGCCTCCTGCAAAAAGAGGGGTCAGCATCCCCACGAGGCCACTGGACTAACCCTGCATCCACTTGTAAACACTTTAAGATCTTCTAATGCTACGTTGATAGATAGCGAGATGAAACACAGAGGACTTGTGCCAGCATATTGGGGAGTATTGAAGAGTCATTACCTCATTTTGCAGCTGTTTTTTCTGCAGTAATGCCGTTGTGGGTCTTTTAGAGATGCTTCCTGCTATTCATCTCCTTCAAAGGTTTCTAACTTGCATCTGCCTCCTCGGCTCCTGGAAGCATTTTGAAATTCTCCCACGACATGTGCTTTCTGGAGGCACAATGTTGCTAAGATCACTGTGCAAAGTCCTTTCCCTGCCTGTTCCCTCCCTTGCAATAACAATAATTTATTGGGTAGGTGTTTGCCAGGCCCTCAACATCGTGTGGGAGATGCAGGGAGACGAGGCCCCAAGGACTTGACATTCTCCATAGACGGCAGCAGTTCAGGCAGAAAGTGCAATGGACGGCTGGGGGATGATCCGTCTTCGCGCACAGCAACTTATCTTTCCGCGGTGAGTCAGCAGTGGCAGTTCCCCACCACTCTCCCTCCAGATGAGTTACCGTGTTGGGCTTTCAGAAAGCAGTTTCACAAAGAAATATTTTGCCTGTTTTGCTGTGGAGCGCTCCCATCTTCTAAATGTGCTCGACGCCATCTCGTAGAGCACTGTGGGGCTGAGCAACACAGCCAGCACGTCTTGATCCTGCTCCTAATTCGAGCACTGGACTTTTGGGTAACAATTTTTCTCACCCTGCCTTAGCAGCTCTCCTTGTAGAGAAAACCCTTATGTCTTTTTTTTTTTTAAGTGCTCTGAGTTCTAACAGAGGAAAGCCCTGAAATGGCATTCACACTCACTTTTTATTTTACTAGCGTAATTTCTCTCTTGCTTCTATTCAGATTTCTTTCTATTCCTTTCTCTCTATCTACCCACCTACCCGCCTATCCACCTATCGAGGCTGTCTAATCTCTCCATGATAATTCTCTCCATGTTTCCAAGACAAAAGTGGTCATGTTCTCATGTTCAAATGTGTTCTCTGTTCAAACTCAACTGCAAACCTGTCGTTATTTCTTACAGGTTTTCCAGCTACCTGCACTCCTGATAATGATCAGATAAATATCTATGCTCAACATTTCACCACTCCTCTTGCTGCAGTTTGCCAACTAATTGAAGAACATCTTGTTTCCATGTGAAAATATATCGAAAAGCTCATTTAGTAACCTAGCCAGCAGCAAACTGCTGTATCTATAGTTTGCCTAAGCCTGCTTTTCCTGAATTATTGGCAAGTATCAGGATCAGAAGAACCAATGCTACTTTCTTTAAAACTTAGTGGAACTGTCAAATTCTGCTGTTTAAGAGCTGCATAATGTTGAATTTCTGCTGATATGACACAATATCCTGGGAAATTGCTTAAAACGTCTTAGAAATATAGCGCACAGTTTCCAAAATGAGTACCTATTCACAGGGAGCATCATCACAATGAATTGGCAAGTCACATCCTTAAGTTCATTGAAAGCAGATCTTTTTAAGGCTTCTTTCTAATTTCTAAGATTAATTGTTATCTTGTCACATGTACATGCCTTTGTCAAACATGAGCACAAACAACCCTGCAGTGCTGCTTGCAGACCCTAGGACAATGCTCTCCTGGCTGAGGAAAACAACATTTTCCTGACCATCTCACTGCAATTCTAGGCTTAATACACCCGTGTTAGGAGGAAATTGTTTACAGCAAGAAGAGTTTAGAGKTTGACTATAGATTTAAGGTAGGTTAAGCATCAATCACATCCCAAAGAGGAAAATGGGAGCACTAGTTTCTCCAGCCCACAGTGAAATCTACTTCATAAACCCCGCCAGGCCAGCAGTTCTGCAGGAGGGAGGGGTGTAGTTCAGCAGTAAGGATCACCTGAATTTCGTTCCTTCYGAAATAGTTTCTGTATTCATCATATTCCTCCCAGTTGAGGCCTGGGAGGGAAGCGTGATCTGCCAGGCTTGGAGATGACAACAGCCTTCTCGGCTCTGACTCAGCCTCACTGCCGTCCTCCGCCCCTGCGCCGGCGGGGGAAGAGATGCTGCTGCAGTTCACTATTCCTCACACGAGGTCAGTGCATATTAAGCCTAAAGGGTCTGGTGTCAATCCTGGGAACACGGACAGGATGGCAAGCAGGCTGTCAGTGCCCAGCAACTTCCACCACGTACAAACTCCCAGTTGCTGAGGCCRTGACTGAAACCAGACCACAAGGCTGGTGCAGAGAACCATAGTTTCATGCTGCCCGTGCTCCAAAAGCTCGGCAGATACACCAGCAYCACGCCCAGACTGCCCAAACTGCTCGTCCTCAGCACTGAAGTCCTCAGAGCCCAGCAGAACTTCTCCATTAGCTGCTGGCTTTCCATTAGATCTCAATTTTTAAATAATGTGCAAAACAATGAAACAAGAAATCCCTAAAGGGCTCATTGCCAGGGCTGAGTTGATATGGTAGGAAAAATCATTCTAACCAAAAAATTGTTTTTTATCTCCTTTCCCTGGAAAATCCATTCTATTGGCCACTGCTGGGACAGGATACTGGGTTAGGTGGACCTCTGGTCTKATCAGTACAACAGACATTATGTTAAACAAAACAGAAAGCAAAATGAAAACAAGCCATTTAACATGAGAGTAGTTTGCTCTTGAGACCAAACTGGAGAGGAGCTCAGACCTAGCAGCTGCCCCTCCTGTCTTGCTCCACACAGAGAGCATCGCTGGACAAATGATGGAAATTGTGCTTTGCCCAGCATTGYCTCTTTTTAGCTTTGCTTCCAGTCTGGCTTAAAACCAAGCATGAAAAACTACATCATTCTTTGCAAAAGAAAACATACCCTAGGGATTCATTTAGGATTAATTTAAACTTTCTAGATCAGCAGTGTTTGTTTTGATATTCATTGTTATTTTATGGACAACCTATTAAGTCATTTCAATTAGAAAAATTGATCTAAATGAAAATTAATTTGGAGAAGAAAAATAAAAATGTGTTATTCCCAATGGTATTTTCAACATTAGCATCCATCCCATCCCCTTTCCTTTCCTTCAAAACAAAATCTGGGCAAAAATTGGCATAATTCAGGAATGCATTTCAGTCTTGACAAAGCTGTGTTCCCCAATTTTAAATGGTTTTGTCAAAGTTCTTCCAAACTGTTCCATCTTCAATTTACCTCTGGCCTTTACTGTTTTACCCCCTCCCTTGGCTCCTGTAAACTATTACTTCAAAAAGAAAACACGTACAGATGACAATTTTCTATGAACCTTTCTATTCAGACCTTCTATTAACCTTTCCCTTTGTATATAAAAACACCAATAAAATAGAATCTCCCCCTGGAATCCTGCAGAGATTTGTTCCTTTTTTGACCTAATACACAGGTTTTAGCCCGACGGTGTTTCACTTACTGTTTACCTTTGTTTTCTTTTCTCTCTTCTCACCAAGCTGGTCAGAAAAATCTGGAAAATTCATTCAAATTATGAGTATTTTTGGCATRTTTTGCCAATTGTCTGCTAGCGTGTTTAGGCTATCATGCAAGGAGAAGGAAGCAAGAGCCTGTGAAAGAAAGACTGCAGTGAAATATGAGGCTGATAAGTGATAATGTTCTCTCCAGGTACTGCAAGTGTAGAGATATTCTTACACACGATGCTTCCTGCTTCTTGTTAATAAACTTAGTTTCCTGCTGAGCCTCGCTGAGTGTCTCTAATACAGCCTCCTCTCGGCAAGGAACCTAATGGTGCAGTTTTCACGGGTAATCGGTYGGGCTGCGGCCGCGGACTCCGAAGGCAGGTGGGTTCCTGGCCGGCCGAGTGGGTTTTTAAGCAGGAAGGGGAGAGAAGCTGTACTAATGCGCTGGCAGGGAAGGACGCGTCTGGGAAGCGGGTCCTGCTGCCCCGAGTGTGTTTGCTTYAGCAAAGAGGCACGGTGCACAGATGGGGATGGGCTGCATAATTCATCCTGCGATCAGAAGTCAGCAGTCGTGAAAAAGTGAGAAACCGAACGTAAAAATCCCAATTATTCCCGTTGTCGCTGCTCTCAGGTGCCCTCTTCCTAAAGGGTCAGTCCATCACCCCCCTKGCCAGGGTTAGGCTCATGGTAAAGAGACCTTATTCCATAACCTGCCATGTGACAGTGTTTACATGGTTTATAAGTATTTCAGGAAAAAATTTTCTGGATGTGATATCCGTAAACACCCACGACCCTGCAAAAGTAACGAGTGTGTTGAATATTTGAAAGTTGAGAAACACTAACATTTATGGGTTTTTACTGCTTGACACAACACCGAACAATGAAGGGAGCAAACTTCTACTGGCAAGTGAAGCAGGCAAGGTGCCTTTTTAACCTCTGGTTTTGATAAGTTTTGCCATATAGTCAAGATGCAGTTCAAACATTGCTACAGCAAACCGCCATGCTTTTGTGTTAACAAAGAAATTCAAGGTGTGCCATCAAGTGTAGCATCATTCATCATCATTGCCATTATCATCCCAGTCCTCTCTTTATGATGACATAGGAATAACGCAAAACTTTCATAACTTTTAGGGGTTTTTTGCAACCCACAGCACAGGAGGGTGAGAATCTCTGTTCTTGGATGTGCATTAGAAAATACTCATTGAATTGCAAATGTTTTTCAAGAAGGAACCCACAAATTGATTGTTTCTTCATTTTTTCTGCTTGTAATTCATCTTTTGCAGCTGGCTATCTGTGGACTATTGTTTSTGCTCTCTGATGGCCTGGCTAAATAAAGGTGTATTGGGAGAGCAGCTAACTCAATACTGCACTGTATACCACCTAAACACGATTGTGAAATGAATGTATGAGTTGGGCTAAAATACATGAAGCTTTGGGGACATTTGCAAATAACACCCAGATATTTGCAAATAGCAAATAATCTGATCCTGAGAATTGAAATAAGCCAAACTCAGCCCTTCCTTTTTCAAACAGAATCATGCATCATAGTACAGGAACAGGAGTCTGTTTACTTGATGATGGATTTTTTTTTTCCTAACCCAACTGGCTATAATCGTTTGCATACCACAGGCTTTTTTTTCCCCCTCTTCTTCTCTTTCCTGATCCAGCATGGGTCAGAGCAGCTTTCTAAAATGTAAAATGCTTTTTAGCTGTAATTCTTTCCTTACAATTTCATATTTTAGAGATTAAGCCAGCATGTCTAATACGATTTCATCCCGAAGTCTGATTGCCACATTTCTATTCCCAGCATGTTGAGAGACAGGCCTCATGGTAACTGTGGGCTTTTTATTCTGGACACCTAGTCTTTGATCTTCATAGCACAAAGCATGGAGTGCTGCTCAGATAAGTTCATGGAAAAACTGCTGAGCGGGGAAACGTGAGCCATGATGGTGACAGCTCTGCTACGCAGCCACCCGCTTTCTCCTGCTCAGCAGCTACTGGGAGGGGGGAACGGCTCTGTCATTTTGCACAAGGACAAGGGCAGGCAAGTCCCCACTATGTACCGGTCACCTAGCCAGGCATTGCTCTTCCATAGCTTGAGGTTTTGGAGGCGGAAAGGGGACAGACATTGAGGCCACTGCTTCCAGCAGGAGGTGAGCATCACCTTTTTGGTGCCTTCACAGTCTCTGCTCCCACCCTTGCCCTCCTGGCTGTGTGAGAACCCTGCAGGATCGAGACCTTTGAAAAAAGAGAGGACTTGAGTATTTTGGATACCAGCCTTCAGGCAGCAGTCATCTTGCTGCCTGACCCTAGGGGAGGTGGATAAATCTACCCGTACCTAAGTGCCCAATCCATATAATGGCATGGTATTGCCTCATCTCCCCTCAGGGGTATTGTAGTGATAGTGTCTATTAATGACCGTTGAGTTCCCAGATACCATAGTAAGGGAAAGCCTGCCCACTAAAACGCAGAGTTAAGGGAGCACAGTGAATACTGACAGGTTTATTTCAGTTCAGATATATCATGTTAAACACCAGGAGGATGGGCTTGAGGTACATGGGCAACACAGTCATGAATACAAATTTCCAGTAGGGTGTTTATATAGGTGAGATGAAACCTCTGATAAAATTATTCATCTGGTCTTGTCCTTCTACAGTATCAGCACAGGGCTTAAGGAGGCACTAGCCTCTTAGATGACAAAGAATTGGGAGCAGGAGCTACGCACATGGGGAGCTTAATGCCCTGAAGTGCTGAGTTTTTATGTGAACCTTCTAGAGGACCACCAAGAAAATGAGCAAAGTCCTTCAGGGTATCTGCAGTGCTCCAGCAGTTTCTCTTCATGCAAGTCTTCATGCACAACTTCTTTCAGGATGAATTTGACCTTGAGAGAGAAACTTTTCCCTAGACAAACACTGTTGTTGCTTGGAAGATGACAGAGAGCTCTATTACACTTGCATGAGCTTGAATCTGAGTATACAAACCACTTCGATTTACATCCCTTGGTCTGCTTAACCACAGCTGAGTACCCTTTACTGGTGAGCTGGTATCCCTTCAGGTATTTGGTATCATCTTAATCTCTCTCCCTCCTCCCCTTGTGCTATGTCTTTGTCGATACCCAGTCCTAAGAGCAGACAGCACAACTGTAAACACATTTATTACACCCTTGAATCCCACACTTTCCCTCCTCATATCTCCTTTTACTGCATGGCACCTGTGTTTTGTTTTCATTTCCTTGGAACAAGCAATAAAGCCTTAATTTCATTCAAGGAACAGGGARGAGAGCTCATGCCACCAAGCTCCAAGTTTTCTGGCAGAAGCCACGGAGGGAATGCAGGCAGCCTGGGTGGGTGCGATACCACAACCCCATGCTGGTGGAGGAAGATCCCGTATGAAGTTTTATCTGCTGACGGATRTGGTGTGGTTTCCACCATCAGAAAGGTTGCCGTCAGTTTTGGATGGCATTTAGGAAGTGATCCTCCAGTTCTGGGGTGTTGAGCTGCAGTTCGCGTACTGTGGGCAGGGACAGGGGGTCTAAAGACCTCTGCTTGAAAAGCAGTCAGGATCCCCAAGGTAAAAAYGGCTGAAAATCACTGTCTAGTTTAATCACACATTATGAGCTTGAAGCAGGAAAGAAATCCTTTGGTTATGCAAGTCCCCATAATAAAGCATCTGAATCTCTAAAAAAGCGTCATTTGTTACCAATTTGAGGCACTGTAACTGGTGCGAAAAAATGCTGATTTTCCATGTGGAAACTGTGGGCTTTTATTTTCAGTTGTACTTCTGTCTTGGTTAGCAAACAAAAGAGCAGCACTTCAGAGGGACCTGACAGCTTCCATAAAGAGAAAGTCCTGGAGAGTTTGAGGTACTAAAGAAAGACCCAGCAAGAAGAAATAGCCATAACCTAAATTCCAGGCAACTAAGTAGGAGTAGGGCAGTAATAGCTGTGATTCACCTTTGCAGAGAAAGGAAGGGGTAGACTCTGAAGCCATCACTGTTCCCATATCAAGAGCAGTGGCATCCTCAGCCTAGCACAAGTCTTTGCTCTGAAGACAGGGTATCTGGATGTAACAGGATAACAGTTTTGGCATACTGGCGTACAGCATGGATGTCTTCATGGTCTCTTCTAGCCATAATTCTGCTAGCCAATAAAAACCAATTATTAGCCAAAAAGTCAGTATCTCTAAAATACTTTTTTTTTTAATTGTGGTGACAAAAATCTCATTTCCAGTCAGAAGCCAGCTTCAAGAACAAAATCTAGCCATGCCTTCTGCTCTAGAGAAGACCTGTCATAGTTAATCTCTTACTATTCCTGAATGCAGTGATTCAAACATGTTGCTACYGGAGAAGATTTTTATATAAGGAACCAGTCCTTGCTGAAGGCTGGAGCCCGCCACACTTGCTGCAGAAGCGTCCCAGGCCAGCACAGCATGTACTGTGCATGCTGTGTACTCTTTCCCCAAAACCCTCACATAGCATTTTCTTAGGGAAGGCTTCCACAGAGATGGAAAAGTTACAACGAAACGTAGCTTTGTTCACTTTGTGGGAAAGCAGATTGGCGTAGAGGACAAAGAGCTCTCTTACAAAACACCAGCTGATACCTGGTCTTTCAGATGGCATCAAAGGCTTTGCCTCCTCTGCAGTAACAGCTCCCTCCCTGAGGGCTGTGTTGGGCTCAGGAGTCTGTGGTCCATGGTGTACGTGTCCTTCAGGCCGCTCCTGAGGGCTTGCGGCCGTTCGGTCCATTGGGGATGCGCCTTGATCTGCTCACACTTTCCTCCAAAGCCCTCTCAAAGGCACACCAAAGCTTTCATCCCCGTGTTCTTACATACTCCTAGTGCCACATGAGACCATGTGTCTCCTGACAATTGGAATTACTCTGGGGATTTATTTGGCTTAAGAAGATTTTCAGTAATAAGATTAAGGTATGTACGCATCCCATAGAGAAGGACCGGAGGTGTGTAAAGGGTGACATGGTCACCCCTGAAGGGTGAGCATGGCGACTCCAAGCGAGGAGAGCTGCCACCCTGTTCAAAATTACTTCCCAAGCTCCAACTAGGAACCAAATTTAAATGCAATGGGAGACTGAGGGGCTGTGCTACTATTGCAAAAACGCACGAGACATTTCTACCACCCTGCTGCAAATTGACATCTTGATCAGCTCGGACTTTTAATGGCCAGCAATTCATATAACCTATTTTGTCTTAAACATTTCTCCAGTGCCTTTTAAACGGTGGTATTTACACTGGACTCCTGAGCTCCAAACACAGGCCACTTAATTAACTGCGTGTCCTCACAACATCTCTAGTACTAACATGATGGCATTGGGGTATGTTTCAGTATTCTTAAAGGCTGCAGGCTATCACCTAGGGCAAGTGACACTGATTGCCAGCAATATACTCCACCACACTCAAGCAGCTTTTCAGTAGCTTTTCCAGTTTCCTGGCAACGAGGCCAGCAAGAGGACCTGAAAGTCTTTCTTAACAAGCTCTGTTTGTCCAGAATATGCACTTATCACTGCATTGCAAACAGCAAATGATCTCCCAGGCCAGCTGATTATTAATAGAGGGAAATGCAATGGAGAAGCATATTTCAGGAGGGACTATGCCTGCAAATTTGTTTGGCAATCAAATATCTGTCAGTGCGGGGGGATGTGGATTAGAGAGGGACACAGACGCCCTAATTTGAAAGTTTGTGTTTCTCTATTCCACTGGGCTTTTCTAATATGCTCCAGGGTTGTTTCTGTGGGGTTTTCCTGGGCCACTGTATGGTTATAGGGGAGATGCTGTGTCCTCTGCTCCCCCCCGCCAGGCCAGTTTGCTGASTCCCACTGAGTCTGGGGTGTAGCACAAAAACACAGCAAGTGAGGAACTTGTGCACTACAGAACACATACATGTAAGAGCAAGGAAGCGGCCTCAGGATTTAAAGTGCATGTGAGTGTTAACTCCTTTATTTATTTATTTATTTATTTTGGAGCTGACTTACACAGCTAATTAGCTTCTTTTCCTCCTCCCCCTTTTTTTTTTCAGAAGCGCAACTGCCATATTTCTTTTCCTGGCAAATGGATGTGTTGAAAGACAGCCCTCCTCCACACAGATAGATTTTTTTCACTACATCCACCTAACCATGATACAGTCTGGATGATATATGTAGCTTTTCCCCCCAAGCAATCATTTCCTTTAATAGCTCTGAAGGTACAAAAACAGGTGACATGCTGAGAAAGTTAAATGCTGAAAGTTTCCAGGAAATGCTGGAGAAGTTGTGCCAACAATCAGAAACATACGGAAGTGGAAAACAGAGGGGTAGAGAGTGGCACATGACTATCTGCCAGTATTGGAAAAGAATAAACACTGAGAAAAAATAATAGGAACTTTTTTAGATGCTGTGAGAGGGCACAAGTGGCAGYAACATGCCAAAACAAACAGAGGCACACGCTGGCTGAGGAGTGGGACATGCTTCTGACCGGCAGCCCAAATCCTGAATTCCCTGGTCACTGCTCCCCCAGGCAGGACTGCTGAAGTGTGCAGCGCTGGAAGTCAGAAAGGATTAAAGCCGTTAGGATTTACCCATATAAGAATATATAATGTCTGGACAGCAGACAGAGATGTATTAGAGAGAGTTGGCTTGTACTGATTCTGCAGTGCTTAGCACTGGAATAACTCCTTTCACTTTAATGCACTTATTCCCATTGATTTATGCAGGCATGAGGAGTCTAGCCTACAAAGCTCAAATAGATCTTTTAGACCGTATTGTTCTGCGAGGAAAAGTGGTAGAATCCCTCATATCTATAGGAATATATATGTGTGCCTGTCAACGTGTATTTAATATTTCCATTTAGGGATATTTGTATCATCCTTCTTGGGTACCCTCTTAGAAAGGAATAGCACTTTGAGGTGTTCTCTGTTGACTAAAAGAGTGCTTTGGTGTGAAGATTAGGTACAGATGACTAACTTTTAGATGAATCAAGTAGAGCAAGGCAAAGTCCTCCTGTGGTTACACACTTAAGTTTTGTTTCCTGAAAAACTTACCCAGCTGCCTAGCAGTTGTGAAAATAGCCAGCAGATAACAGCAGGAGTATTCTGCTAAGTGAAGGTGATACAATGCAGAGCCCTTTGTTAGTGACTGAGGCAAGCAGAAGATATTTCCCCCATTTTCTGTCATTTCCACTAGCTCTCTGTAATTCTAGGTGTTGACTATACTCTGCAGGTGCTCATTTCTTTCCCCTGACTATAAAGGCAGCCAGGCTGGGGAGGGATTTCTAGGCTGCTTGCATAAAGTTTTAAAAATTAAAAGAGGAGGAAGAAACACACTTAATAAGATTTGATCAGAACAAGCAGGGAAGAGAAAGCCAAAATCTCCCTCATCTCAGATGTGGATTTATTTTTCCTTGAAAAAAAAGAGCAGGATGTTCTGAGGAAGTTTACACCCCAGAACTTAAGTCTGGCCAGTCCTTGAACAGCAAGTGATGGCAGAGTCAAGATCCAAAGGCAGCTGYGTTTTGAGCTTGTCTCAGTACTTTGGAAACATCTGCATTCTTTATCAACATCCATAACCAGTAAAAAGATGAAGCAGTATTTCTGCAGCTGTGGTAGATTGATGTAACTAGCATACATTTAATTTTATTTCAAGTTTTGCCTACCTCTCATGCAGGGCAATGGGGGATGTTACAGATGGCTAACATGCAAAAGATACTCGGGGATTGTGGAGTGATGAGAGCTGAGTTTTTCATGCCGTGCAAGTTCAGAGACAGTAAAGAGACTGAGAAAAAGAAAGTCCCTTACATAGGTATCCATCTGCAGTGGGAACCTAACCCTGGTGTTCCCTGGTAAAGGCTAAAGAACAAGGCTGTTGTCGTTGTATGTGTGGAACAGAGGAATTCTTGAGCATTTACTCCAGATAAAATGAGAGCAAATGCAAATATTGTGTATAAATTTGAACTTGGACAATGAATGATTACTGTGATCAGAAAATATGTGATTGAGCATTAGCGTTTGCTTTATTTTCATGCAGTCAGGTTTTGGCTGTCTATGCTGAAATACTAATAAGAGGGTTTGATCCCATGCTATTATTTGCCTTGAGGCCAGGGAGACAGCCATACCACATGCTAAGCCCTTCTAAGCCATCAACCTTTTGAAGTTTGCCCATGCTGATTTATCTCTCGGTCCCAAAAAAGCTAGAAACACCGTAGTACCTGGCACTCCAGTGATCCTCTTGATAAAGATAATAATTTTTCATTTTATGAATGCATTTATTTAGGTGTCTGCTAACACAAAGATGGGACAACCATCTCTATATCATAGATTGCTTTGACAAGACTTTAAAGGATTTTTCCAAGCTCTCCAAAGACCAATTGTAATGCACGTTACAGTCCAATTCAGTATGAGATTTCTCCACGAGCCAGAAAAATAAGCAGTGCCCAGTTTATCAGACAGAAAGAAGGCTCCTTTTATTAGTAATTAGCCAGCACTGTTCCTCTATTTTTCAGGGCAGGGTGGCTTAAACTATTGTGAGCACATCCTTCAAGAGGGAGAAACGTAGCATAGGACCAAACATGCGCACGGTTCCTGTGCCTAAGTGTACAAATCTGATCAATGGCTCTGTAGACTGCTAATGAGCCATCTCATTAGCTGCATACAGGAATATTTACCCGCGAGTCAGGCATCGTTGTGGTAACCGCATGCCGAAGCACAGCAGCAGGTTGGCAAGCTCTGAACCCTCCTGACATCTACCRGTTGTAAACTTGCCCCCTTAATGCCGTTGTGCTAACACAGCAGCATGTCATCGTGGTGTGATATTAACCTGAATCGTTTCCTCCTCCACCACCGACCTCGGCCACCTTGCAGCACGTGAAAACACAGCTCTCTGCAGCTCTTCGCTCCTGCGTGTGCTGCTCYGTCTCTCCTCCCAAGTCCTTGCTGCAGCTCTGTGGCTTTTGGACCTGGGAACACAACTATGCCAGGAGTGAGAGAATTCCCCCAGCCTAACTCTGATGCTCAGAGAAGATATATGTGTGTTTATTTTCAGAGGTTCACTACTCTTAATGGTGAATCAGGTCTGATGTAGACGCTGGTGCACTGCAACTCCTGATATGACTTAGCAAAGTAATACAGAAGAGCTCATGCCTCTCATTGATTGAATTGCAGTCTGACCTCTCCTGCCTCTTCTCTGGCAAGACTTTTGTTCATCTTTTTCTGTTCAGTATTATCCTCCTCTGATAGCCCCCRTTCCAGTCTGCCAGCAGTATTTATTACCTTTTCCACAGTATGGCTATTTTCAGTTTTCTTACATTTCCAATTATACTGCACAGTTGCCATTGATCTGTTTTCTGTTAGCATGAAAATCAGAGCTGTGATCTATATAATTTAAGACTCTACCTTCATTAACCTTCCTTTTGTTTTTAAGGCAGACTATTTAAATTGATCTTTATTAAATAAAATTACAAGAGCTATCAATCCTCATGCTTCACAGTGTAAGTTGATCAGTGGCTAACTCAGGAAGTAATTGCCAGAGGACTTCTTTGTTAAGATACTGTACAATTAGATGTGTTTCAGCAGTTTAATTCCTTCCGAGGAGTATATGGCCGCCATCAGGGACAGTATTCTGCATTTACTGGATCACTGGTTATTTTTGATGTAGAAGAGAGCAACTGGATTGGCTAGACTCTTGCTAYAGCAGCTCATCTCTCAGCTGCCACAGTGGCTAACACCGCAGTGCTGATGTATTTCTAGGACCAGATCGCTCAGTGACATACATCAGCCCAGGTCCATTGGCCTGCCGTGATACAAAGATCCTCAGCYGGTGTAATTCAGCACAGCTCCACCAGTTTGAGTGGTGACCTCCTGATATTTTGCCCTCTCCTGTTGCCARATAGAGATGGGAGTGTGAATGATGAGGTTATTTATGAAAGGCACCATTCTCATCCCATTTCTCCAGATGCAGACAGCAGCTATTGACTGTCATGGTGACACCTTGGTTTTGCACCAAATCAGAATCCTGTACCATCCTGGGAAACAAAAAGGCTTAAGCTACAGGATATCTGCATTCTCTAAGGTATCTCCTCCCTTGCTGTGGTTGTATGTATCCTACCTTCTCAAATTGACTTTTCACATTGTCTAAACATATTTAGACACAAGATTTCACAATTACAGGAAAGTTGCTTTCAACATCCTCCTACTCTCATTCAGATCCATTCTCTTTTGCTCTCATGTTCTTATCATATTTAAGAATTCCGCGTAAATGAGCATTAATGAACCAATTTTAAATTATTTTTCTAGGAGCAATTTCAGCTGCAAGTCGCTTGATTATGTGAATCCAAATGATGGGGATGGGGGGAAGGAGAGCATAAAACGTGTCTTTGCTGCAGCAGSCCGTGACCAATTTAAGTGCTGGAGCAAAGGTAAATGCGGAAGGGTTGAGCTGCCTCCTGAATGCTGTCTGCACAGCACTGGCTGGAGAGGRGATGGTGCAGGACTGTAAAAGTCAGGGAAATGCACATGATCATACAGAGGCGGGGGGGGGGAAACCTCTTCCTCTTTCTCTCTCTCTATTGAAGCTCACCTCCCTGAGCTACCTCTGCAGGACATGGCATTGGCATCTGCAAGCCCATCTCCCTCCTTTGGATGGGGAAAGCAGCTAGCACAATCACTAGCTGGCAGAGAAACAAGCATTAGGTGGTGTGTGGGATCGGTGCCAGCATGGAGGAAGAGGTGGGGGCACGGGGAGGTTGGGTGGATTTGTGTCACAACGCACAAGGTGCATCAATCCAGGGTCGGAACAGAATTAATAGCCATGCCTGCAAGGCACAGTAGCATGTAGGGACTAAGACGATACCTTAAAACCTTGTGTACAACAGCTGCGCTCACTAATATATTGTTTTCCAATGCCAGGTACATTCTATATTTTAGCTCTATAAATTTCAAAGTTAATCCAGAAACGAGTTATTCAGCATTGCAATAAAATGTGACTACCTTCTGACAGCTTTGTTCTTYTCTTTCTTCCTGAGGCATGAGCAGAGAAGAGCAGGTGGTCTACTGCAGAAACTAATAACCACAAGTTAAACCACAAGAGTTCAAAGGGCTTTGTCCACCTCTTGTGGAAGCTGATAGGAGTTTTCTACCGCTCAGAAACCAAATGGGATCCATCCCACAGCAGCKGGATGGCTGCGAGGGACAGAGGAGCCTGAATGAGGCTGAATCATGGCTCCAAATATCTTTGAGAAGGAAGATCTCAGACTCTTTCCAAGTTTGGGGTGGTTTCCATCTTGTCTTCCAGCCCGAGGATARGGTTTAGTAGGGCGATCATTGCTGACTTTGGGCTCTGATCACTCTGCAAGGGAGGGCTGTATGGCGGTTGCAGAAAAGGCACTGATTTCAAAACTCCTGGGTTTTTTCCCCCAGCTCCTCTATTGACTTTCTCTCTGACCTTGGGCACATCAATTCTTTCACTGAAGTAAGTGGAAACTCAATTGCATTTTATGTTTCTTTATGAGTCAGATTCCGTTTCTGCAAAATGAGGATCATAACACTTAACTACCTCTCAGAAGTGCTCTGAGGCCTAACAACAAATTAATTTTTAAGRTCYTTGGATTTTTTTTWAAAAAAAAACCTTTACAGATATGTGAATTTCAGTGAAAAATGTCAATTTGTTGAAACTGAAAAGTTCTGCAGATGAGGATTGTTTTCAAAGCATTTTGTGGCTTGGAAAAAAAAGAGATTTAAAGCATCGTTTTGAAATGAGTGAAATGCCCTGTTTCAACATTTTGGAAGTGAAACATTTTTGGTTTTCATTTTTAAATGACTTTCTGTTTATTTTTTTCATTATATTACGTGCTATAAATATGACACAAAATCAAGGCAAATTGAGGCATCTCTGTTTGTTAAAAGTGAACTGTTTTGAATTACCTGAAAGGACATTACTTTTTTTTTTCTTTTTCTTAATTTCCTCTGCAGAGAACCCTGACATCTCCTGGATTTGCTCTGACTGAGCATCTGGCCCAATTTCAAAATCCACCAGGAAATGGGATTTTTATCCTCCTCAGAACCTGTGAAGGCACGAAGGCTCTGTGACACTGCCCCAAATGTCACCCGGGGCTGTTATCCTAAGGAACTATTCTGCTAAAGCGAAAATATCATATCAGAGAGATGCAAGGCCTTGGGAAGAACATGAAAGGCATGATCTGAAGATGCCCAGTTATAGGTAGTTGTGCCCACTGGACACCAATTTACATAAAACTGCAGGTATTTAAGCATCGAAGCAGGCTACCTTCAATGGCTGCAGAGCCTCTGTCATGGGAAACTTTAAAATTATGTCAGACATATTTATAGGAAAGGCATAAGTAAAGCTGACCCTGCATCAAGCAGGCTGAGGGGTAGATGAACCACTGAGGTCTCCTTCAGCCCTGCAGGCTGATGCCGTCATTTGCTTGGGCAACGTGGTGCTGATACCAGGTGGTCCCTTGGGAAGGAAGAGGGACTACAGCAAGGAGAAAGGCAGGAAAAGAGAGGGAAAACTGAGCTTTAAAAGGGCGCATATGAGCAAGAGAGAATGAAAGARAAGCATGAGGGGAGCTGGCTGGGATCACAAGGCACATCAGCCAAGGGAGGAAGCAGGAGATAACTCCAGAGGTGTCCAAACACAATAAATCCTAAAATTAAAACTAAACTTGGCTGAAACATTTGCCCATAATGACCCTCATGCATTGGATGAAGAATAATTTTTAAAAGAAATCAACTACTATGATCTCATGATGAAAGTTTCTTCTCATGTCCTTTGCTTTCYACCCAAGCTACAACATCCCAGTCCTCATTCACAACCCAAGCGTGGTTTTGATTTGGGCCCCCCTTCTGTGTTCATTTGTTTTTTCTCCTGTTCCAGCAGCACAACTGCCCCAACTGTTCACCAGGCAGGATCAAACCAGGGCTGTGACTGTGTCCCTTAGATGAGAGATCTCCCAGGCAGAACACAGGGAAGTTCATCACAGCGAGTGGCCGATCCAGTGGAGCTCAGTGGAGTTGGACAAGGACCAAGCTGTGAATTATGCCTCATCTTTTGTGATGCCAGCTGCCAAACGTCTTAATAGCAAGCAGCCCACTTTATCCTCTGTTGCAGGGGATGCAAAACATTGCCCGAGAGATGTGGCATGAGGTGGAAAAGGTGCAGCTCCAGCCCTCCTGTCTCAGCCTCTCTCCATTTGTTCATACACCTTAGTAATGTCATATCAAACATTGCACACAAGTGCTGTGGCYGAAGATGTGTGACAAGGGTCTCCCTGCAGTGTAAAGATCACTGCGCACCTGCAAACTGATTTTAGCTAGCTGAAATGTATCCTGCAGTTGCACAGTGGAGTTTTCTAATGCCTACATAGAGCCAGAGCTGTAGTCAGCAGGCCGGCACACCTGCGTCACCACTGCCCTCYCATCTCAGAGAGAGGACATCTCAGCGGCCTGTGAGCCCCGTGACCTTTTTTACTAGGATTCTCCCGGAGACCAGATTAAAGGGAGCAGGGTGATCTAAGCTCTATCTCTGCTGACACCCTGAATTCCCACTATTTATCAGCTTCTCTTTAAAAGGATTTCAGATTGCATTTCCGTATCTAGCATATGGGGACTTTCATTTATTTGACAGGTTGATTATTTTATCAGATGTTTATGAGGATTTACAATACTAATGCACTCTGCATGCAGTACTGGATTCCACACAGAAAAAGTGCTGGCAACGGGACGAGCCATCCTCAGAGCAGTTCTCCCTTCTCTTCCCTGTCCCACCTTTCCTGTGCTTTAAGAGGCAGGTCAGTACGAGAAAGGCTGTGGTAACACKAATGTCCCTTCCAAACATCTTCTGCTGGGATGAGTGATGATGGATGCAGGCTCCTTAAAAGAGCTGAGTGCAGGAGGCTCTTCTCTCCTTGTGGTTGTACTCAGAGGGATACAGGCAGCAAGAAAGCCCCTGCCAGTAGGGTGAGCAGCGACAGGCAAAAGAAGAGGAGAAAGGCACTGAAACCGGCAGGAGATCTGCAGACAGTAGATAGATACTGGCTTTGCTTTAGACTGAGAGTTGTAAAATAAAATCCTCCAGGACAGGGCCCGCAGGGCAGGGATTTCTTCTTTTTGACAGTGTACAGTGAATGAAGCACAAAATAGCCTGCTGTCTCCGCAGACAGCAAGGATATTTGGAGACGTCAAACTGTAGTACAGAGGATGCACAAGAGGAATGGAGACACAGCTAACTACCTCCCAGACTTTTGATTTCTTGTTCCAAGCGGGAGATCCTGAAATCACACAAGTTTTTCTTGTGTTTCTACTGGAATCAAAAATATAGCTTCTTTCTGCTTTGGGATAGCAGATGGAAATAAAGCTTATTTGATCTTCATTATCTGCCCTTGTTTCAGATTCAAAAGTGCTTGGATTCAAAGTCTGCATATTTTCAGTCCTAGCAAAGGGCAGGAAAATAGCAGTGGACACAGCCAGGCATAAAGTGAAGCTTCCTATTTTCAAACTACATGTAGAACCAGTTTCTCAGATTCTTTTGGGGGTTTATAAGGACAGGTTATTTCTGCTGCATAGTTGATGATTTGCCTAATATAGCTCCAGTCTCATACTGAGATTTGCTTGCTGATTTGACTTTGATTTGACAGTTGCATTTGGTAGTCTACAATGATCAATAACAGGTTAGCTTTGGTAATATAGTTTCTTGATTTTTAGTTTGAGTTGGTTAAGCGCATTGATAGAATCTGTAAAGCATCCAGAGGCCCATTAGGCTCAGTTAGGATCCCGGGAGTAGCTCTTCAAGGAGAGGCTGACCTAAAACTCTGCCCTGCTCCCTGCCTAACTGACCGCCCGGGGAGAGCAGGGTGCTGCTCCATGGCAGCTGACCCTACCATAGTCCTGCCCTTTCCATGCTCATGAGCATATTCCTACTTGTCCTTGTGCAGACACCCAGTGAACTGGCTGAGGGAAGCAAGTCACCAGCAAAGAAAAAAAGAAACCCTTTTGTGCCGCTTTAGCTCACCAAACTCTCTCAGTGTATCAGGCATGCTGGTTCCAGGGACAGAGCAGTAGCAAAGCTGGGCAGGTTTAGAGAAACAGCCACAGGATTGCACTAGCAAGGAAAGTTCCTCCAGGATAATTACAATGCAAATTCAAAGCAGTTTGATGAAATTGCACTAACCATTTATTTGGATTTTCTCATTAAACATTAAAAGGGTCTTCAGCTGGTTTACCATCGCATGATACCACCACTTGAATTGTGAATGGCGACATCTACTTGGGGCTTAATGAGGTTTAATTAATTTATAGCCACACCTTACTTCTCTGGTATTAATTTTCCTGCAGATGCCTGTGTTGCCCTTAGTCTCTCGTTCAGCTTGAAGGGGCAAAAGATACTTTGGATTAATACTTAAGAGTCTCAGCAAAGTGAGATCAGGTTAAGGGGGTGGGATTATGTAGTGAGTGCTTAGCCACAGCACCCACTAGAACTAGTACTAACTTTGCAGAGCAAGCAGTGAACGGGTTGCGGAGGAGAGTCTCATCTCTGGCTCACAAAGGGCAGAGCAAGACGGAGGGGGTAACTGATGCTGCCTGCACAGAGCCACTTCTGACACTGCAAGCTGAGGATATTTTTGCTCTTGCCAGGGGATGGTCTTAGCCTCCTGCTCTGTCCGTGCATTGCTAAACAAACGTTAAAAGAAAGAGGGAACAGGGGAAAGCTTCAGGATGTTTAACATGGAGCAGCACTGAAAAGGCCATTAAGAGTTTGGTTTAAACCCACTAGCATCTAGAAACTCAGAGCTAAGTGCCAGCCATCCAATATGCAAGCACAGTCGGATAATGTTAAGGGTGATGGCTAGCTGCGAACAGATCCTGGGTGCCTGKTATTTTGCTGTGAATTTCCATGCTTTTTTGGAGAGTTTAAATCAGAACTTTAATGGGCTTTTGATGTTGTTTTAGTTTGGTGAATAGTTTCCTGTTGTATCTGCTTATTCAGTGAAATAGCGAAGAAGCGCTGTTACAGTGGAAGATGACAAGAGACTATAGAAGCCTATCTCAGCTGCATTTGCACAGCAGAAGCCTTTAAAAGTCACTGTGCTATGAACGAGACATTTCCATATTTCACGGCTATTTTTGCTGGATGCCTAAAGTTGATGATACAGCAAAAAAAAATTGAATGAAGGCAGAAGGGAAAAAAAGTCCTCTGCTGTTCCTTTCTTCCTAACAATTTACATCTCAGCCATGTTGCTTGGCAAAGCCAACAAAGTGAAGTATGTTGTGGCTGTAAAATGATAAGCACATGGGCTACAGTGAGGAYATTTTCCCCCTAGTATTTCAGTAGGGAAATGGGGATTCATTTTGAAGTGGAACATTAGCTTCTTTTTTTTTTTTCCTTTGCTGCTTTACTCTATGCAAAAGCTTATCAGGGCAGATATGTCTTTTGGGAGAAGAAGGTCAGAGGAACTCAGAGACGTTGATTATCAGTGTGTGTTCCCACTCAGGCATGTGGCAACAGAGAAATTAACCCTCTGCATGCCCCATAGCCATCATCCCCTATACTCCCCCTACTTATTCAGGCCTGCAGAGATCTACCAGGCTCCGCAGCTCATGGTGTAGCGTGCACAAAAAAAGCCAATAATGGGGAAGAGCAATCCTGCTAAGTGCTGCTTGGTGAGTCTGTGGGACATGGCACTAGACTGAGGAAGCTAAAAAAAAGCAAAGGAAAACAGAAACTGAACTTCAAGGAAAGTTTCCTGCTGTATTAGTCCATTGCGTTGCTAGAGAGGCTGCTCAGGACCCTGGGATATTACATCCTTCTGTGATGCTGTGCCCAAAATTATTGGTTGCTTTTCAAAGCCCCTAGAGTCTGTTTTTTTGCTTCTGTATCATTTATACTAATTATCATCCGTGACTATTTCTTAAACACCTTCTATGTGTTTGGCAGTCTTTGTCCCACTGTGAAAGGCATAGCGTATACCGAAATGCTCAAATAAAAGCGCATGTTCCTCTGCAATTAGCTCAGTTCTTACAGCATCACTAAAGAGGACAGGTTTGGGGTATTTTTTCCAAAGAAAGATTTCAAAAGACTTTTTGGACTGGGACTAGRAAATCAGCTCATGGATGGTGGAAAAAGATCCCATCCCTGCCCAGTACTGACATAGACTCCCACTATGGTGGGTGTTTTGAGCCTGCCCTGTGATYACCTGGCCATTTTGCACGTACCCAGCACCCCAAGAGCCTTGCTTGTGCAACACAGAGAGCAAACGCCGCTCAGGAAGCTCTTTTTAACCCAGATGTAGTGAAGCATCTTGTCCTTGACCTACCTTCAATGGTCGTGAAGGGGATGAGGATTTTCCCTTAGATCAGCAGACCAAATAAAAGCAGAGACCTGCAGTTACCTTTCACTAAAGGATTAAAGTTTCTCTGGGCTGACATTATTACAGTGACCACAGGCAGCCCCAGAGTGGCTAAGGGRCTGCCAGTGGGGACATAGGTTTAAACTGCAGGTTGAGACATCAAATTAAGGAAAGTTGTTTCATCCAAAACTTTGGACTCTGGGGCTCAGGCATGTCTCACGCACCCCATGGAGRAACCGAGCTGGAGGCCACAGCACAGGGCTGGCGGTCGGAAAATCAGCCAACTCCTTCCAAGTTGCCGAACAWCTCTATTGCTCACACTCACCATCTATAAAAAAAGGATTGTAACACTTGTGTCAGACGGGTGTGTGAGGATCCGTGGCTGTAATAAACCTTGCGGCTGTTGGCTGGAATACACTGTACCAACACTCACTGTTGTTACTAGGGAATAATTCTTTGCATATGACCAAAACAAACTGAAGGAGATTTTGGAGGATAGCTCCAYGACGTATAAGTTACAGTGACGTTGGCTCAGGATAAGGAAACAGTTTGAATAAGTCAATCCTCTACCAAAGGTTGAAATATAGAAAAAGCCCATTTGATTGTTTTTTAATAGTGGAAAGATCATACATTTTTTTTCTTCATAAGCTTTTGGTTCTGGGAGCAGTGAAAGAGCACTAGAARTACTCAAAACACTGGGAAAGCAAAGAGAACAGCTAACATTAATCTGACCCTCGACATAACAATGCGAATGAAGGTCACTTTCATCAGATTTCCACTATATTCATGGGAGAACTGGGAGCAATTCTGGAAATAAAATCCAGAATATGAGATCTGTTGCAGATTGCATCTGCTGAAATATCTGCAGAAGTTAGCAAGTCCTCCTGCAGACTGAGGTGGAGTTTGTGGAAACAACTAAAACTTTCCAACAAGTAAAACTTTCCTGGTTTTGATTCTGTTTGGGTCAAAATTTGGGGGATTAYTGGAGTTTCCCCAGATCAATAGTAAAAGTAAAGGGATGTAAACCCACATGAAATGTGACTGCAAATTACCCTTCATAGGGTCGTACCCTAATGCAGATGTGCCTAACACTAGAAGAGAACCCAAACCCAGCGAAGCCACTGAATCTTTCCTTTCCCTTCACAATTCCTGTTTTGATTCAAAGCTCTCCCTAGACTAAAAGAGGAAAAATTTAAAATTAGGTCAGAGCTCTGAACTCCCATTAGAGACACTGAGGTCACTGTGGTTGTTACCAGAATAAAGTCCTCAGCTGCAATCAGGACACACTGCATACTCAGAGAGGAGCTGGTCCCCTGTGCTACAATAAGGATTCACTGGCCCCAGAACGGCTGCGGTATAAGGTTTAATCAGGTTAGCTAGGTTTTCTCTCTTGATTTCACAGCCTCCATTCAGCACACCAGATTATAAACTTTCAACATGTAATTGAACCTGACTCAAGGAGCCAATTGTATTACAGTGAGCTTTAAAAGGGGGAATGGCAAGGGCTAAAGTTTTCATTCAACGAATGCAATTTCTATGCACAGAAATCAATTCAATTGACATCAGTTGAGCTTTAATGCTGAATTAAAGAGCTGCCAGGTTTCCCCCATGGGGCTTTTACAGTCCGGGTTTTATGAATTCATTAAAATGCACACACAAACTTTTAGGGAAATAGCATTACACTGTAATAAGAGCTACAAATCGACCATATTCCTCTGAGAGAGAAGTCTAATTTGAGTTGCCTAGTTGGCAAAATTGTTTTCCATCGCTTTGCATTTATTAGCAGAGGGTGTCATATTTTCCCTTGTTTCCATTTTGCTTTCTTGCTGTTTGCTTAGCAAGGGAGAGCATCATGTTTAGGAATACCAAGGGAAGATGGAGCCTTTCGAAAGCAGGTGCCCTCTTCAGAAGTTGTAGCGTTGTAGGGCTCTTCAAGGCAAACCATGCTTCACRACAAGCCAGGATGGTTGGGCTGGAAGTCTGAAAGACTCGGTGGACACTTCTAGAAGTGCAGGATGGATGGTCTCTGCCAACTAGAAGTTGGAGTCCCTCGGCCTAGGATGGAGGAGATGAGCAGGATGTCCGAAAAGACATCTGTGCTGAAGGAGAACCCAGCTTCAGTGAGAGCTGAAACCGGATCTGAGGCCAGTGGAGAAGTGAGAGCACCAGATGTTTTAGAAGAATATCTGGAGTTTCAGTGTCCTACCCCTCCATTAATCTCACAAACCCAATGAAAAGAAGTAGCCTTGCAGCAACCCACAGCTTCCATCTTCTCCGCGTTAACTGCAGGCACAATCAGACTCACAAATATTGGTCACCTCTGAGATACTGACAATGGCTGGGAAGCTGCAGGGGCAGCCACAGAAACCATGCCCATGGAAAGGATATTTGAACAGGTCAGCATCATCGCGTTGCCTCTATGTCTGTGTTGTTGCRCTCCTCCTATCACACACATCGCAGCACTCTTTCTGATAATGAGCGTTCACAGGATTTCATTAAGTATGCTCTCTAATTGGATTGATGACCCTGGTGATTGGAGGTCTTGACCTATCCATAAAACAAGTGGGACTCAGAAAACACAATTTCCTCATCCCGCTGTTTTCCTAGCATGACTTGGCTCCAGCTTTTGACGGATGAGGGAGTCTCTAGGACTAATTCAGCTCCTGTGGAGAAGGCACAGTTGATGTCATTTGGGATGGTGAATTTTGCAATGGGGACACACATGCCTGTGCAAGGAGACTCTACAGAAAAATCTGACAGGCAGCCAACCCTCTGTCGAGTGATAATAGATAACAGTCACTGCCAACTCCCATTTCCAGGCTAACTTACTGATGTGGAATGATTCCATATGCTCTGAACAGATCTGATCTCCCACTCCRATGGGTCAGGAGGACCTAGAGAAGCAGCAGAAAGGGGCACAAAGGGAATCACCCAGGACAGGGCCCTTTGCTCCCCATGTTGAAGATATTCCAGTGCTTCCTCCTTTGCTGGATGCACACGTGGGACTCCCTCCTAGCAAACAAAACTAAATGGCACCTCTATCCCTAGTGAYGGCATACAAATTATACAGAGTAGCTTAAGGAGACATGTTAGAAAACAGATTTATACAAAAGGCATATGCATCTGCTGGCTTTCTTTGCTTGGTTCTCTAGATGCCAAAGTAGCCAACAGATCATTGTGTTACAGCAGCAGGGTGGGCAGTGTAGTAAGGAATTATTTGTGCCATTTCCTCCATGTTTTGCACAGACTGTTTCTTGTAGCTATTCATGAAGGGTTGTGAAGAGGTACCTAGGAGAAGATTAGTTCAAAGATTATATCAATGCATTTTGCTGGACWTCTATTACTTTTAAATAGCAGATATTTTCCTTTTTTTCAAATGCATCTCTTTTTTTTCTCAACAGAGGTTTACATACAACCAGGGGAAAAAAATACACTACAGGTTTGCTGATGCGCCAGCTAAGATATTAGAGGTGGGGGATGGGGGTCCTCTCCTCCTTCTTTTTTTCTTTTCAGTGAATCATGCTGAGTCTTTCTACATGAAAAGAAGACAAGCTATCATCTCTTCACACTTAGAGAACTCACAGGAGAAAAGGAGGAGCAAGAGGTAACTAGACCAAGCACTCTTACAATGAACCCTGGTGGACTGCAAACCAAGAAGGAAGCACGTCCTTTACCCATATCCCCAAACACTGTGAATATCCAGGTGGAAAGTTCCACCCAAGCTGTCTGGAGAYCCATCATCAGCAGGACTGGGACCTTTCTTTTTAACCTGTAAATTGGGCAAATTACAGACCCAGCAGGGGGGATTATGCCTGAGGCAAGCAAGATGTGGCTCATGCAGAAAATGCAGCGAGAAGGGGAATGCTCAGTGCCTCCATTCCTTGCCCAATTCCTTTTCCTAGGTCAAGAAGCAAAACTCTTTGGAAATTGTAGTTGCCTCAGCAGGGCGCAAATCCTGCTGCCGGCCAAGTCCTGCAGGCAGTGGCAGAAGCCACGTGCTGAATCAGCTTTCCTGAGGCCACCTGGCTCACATGCCAGAAGCTGCCAACTCCAAATGTAAGGCTTTCAAGCTAGAAAATCTTAAGACAGTTGACAGTGTGCCTGTATATGCAGAAAATGCCTGTGACAGATAGACTGMTAGATAGATCTTAATAAGAATTGTTCTTAAAACCAAATGTTCCAAGAACCTGGTCCAAAAGAGCAAAACCCTGTGGGTCTAAGAAAAATATAAAAAAMCTAGTCCTGTTGGTACTAACCCCCTCCCATTAAAAGCCATTTGGAAACAAAGCCTGGAAGACAGTTTGAAATGTGCAAATATTAATAGTGCAGGTTATTGCAAATCTCCATTTATTTGATCCCTCTCTCATTTATACTCCCACACACATCCCCCTCTAGACCTGCTTGTGTCTGCACTGGACCATGATAATTCATTTCCTGGGAGACTTTCTCTGACTGTAGCGGATGGAGAAGGAACGAGCAGGTTGAAAAATCCGGCAGCATCCTGGCTATCAAAACTGCTGTGAAAAAGGGTCACGATTCCTGACCAGCAGCATCAAGGTTTGTATTTTCTTGTTCCGGAGGGTAGCTATGACAGCCATTCCCACCGCCCTCCTTCACCCTCCCACCCTGCCCCAGCAGGAGCGGCGGGTCCGGAGGAGCTCGGGGAGCGCTGTGGAGTGGTTCACTCGTGGGGTGCGAGTGACACCCTGTGGCCACCTCTCCCCGGGATCTTCCCGGATCGTCAGCGCTCGCAAAGAGCATGGGGTGGGAGAGGGATGATTTCAGACCCCCCCAGGAGACTTCTCTCCTCTTAGGGTCTACAAAGCGGTGGTTCTTCTGATGAGGAGGAGGAAGAGGAGCCACCACTTGGCTCAAATGGTAAATGGCTCTCTGAGCCTCCCCTGAGCTTCAGCCAAACCTGTGGAAGTGGAACCAGAGGCTTTATGTCTCCATGTGGCTAATTTCTTTTGACCTGCTGCTCTTGTGTCCTTGTTTTTACCTGGCACTGCACAGCTCACCACTAACTGATGTGACTTCAGGACCTTTCGATAGCGCTAGCCTGAGGAATTCAGGAAAGAAAGTATTTACATTCAAGGTTATCTTTGCTTGTGAGAATGCCAGTTGTGCTCAGACAGGTTGAATGGTTTGGGCAAAGACTGGGGAATCACCTTGAACTTCTCCAAGCCAATGCAAAGTGCAGCAGAGAACCAGTTATCTTTTTATCCAAATCCAGACTCTCAGAGCTCCTCAGGCACTCTGTCTTATTTTAGCCCATTACACACCAGTGTGATGTAGATGCAAGACCATTAATCCAAACTGCTCTCAAGGTCACCAACAGCCAGCCCTGGATGCATTCAAGGTTGGATGGAGGTCTGCCCCTGCTCAGACCCAAACCCCAACTCTTGCAAGTGTTTCTCACCATGGCTAACTGCATATTTGGTTGGGKTTTTGKTTTTTTTTTAATTTTTTCATTATGTCATGAAGTAATGAAGACATCTTGTTCCCAGCACATAGAGGGAATCATCCAATCCACCACTCCTTAATTCTGAGGATGCAGAACATTCTGGTTTGCTGTTGAGAGCAGGGAGGAAAAATATCTCTTACAGGAGGAAGAAAAACCCCACACTGCAATCACATAGTTGCTGTATTATTTGTCTGGATCGAGTATTGTTTTGTTCAAAATGTCAAATTCTGGGTGTCTGTGTTTCAGCAATCCAGAGAGGAGTTAGCTTGAAAATCATCCTTCTGTCACTGAATTTCCAAATTACAGGGAAAAAAAGCAAGTGAAAGGAGCTCTGCCATTAGGTTTGCCAACTCCTTCCATTTCAGCAGCAGGCCAACAGTTTTCACATTAATTCACTGCCCCCAGCCCAATTAGGTGTTTATGATTTTAGGTTTTCCTGCAGTAGGAGGGAGAAAGTGATTAATCTCTTTATTAGAGATGGGTGGGAGGAGAGATTTCACTGTACATCCATTCTCCTGAATCCCTAAAACTTTCAGGTACATGCCCCTCCTGACACTCTCACAGCATTCCTCTCAATTGGATAATTTTAGATCTTTGCATACCTGTTAATATCCTCTGCAAAAGAAGGTGGGGAAAAAGTAGATTGCAAATTTGCATACATTTGCACACATTTGCATACATTTCAGCACATTCCCTCAGACACACATGCCCTCCCGTTAGGAAGTGATTGTCCACCAAACTTTAATGTGAAAATGCTACCACCTTCTGTATYCATCCATGAATGAGGCACACAGAGGCAAGATGGGAGATTCACAAATACTTACACGCTAAAAAGTCCATTTCCACAGCACAACATCTCAGTAATCAAGCAGGTCAGCCTAAAATACAGCTTATGAAATAATTTAATCTCTTTCTGCTCTTACCTGTCCTAAAACACAYACCAAAGGCAACGACCTGCCGCAGGTAGTCTCTCACAAGCACTTGCCATTCTGCTTCTGCTGGATGGCCGACTGCAGACCCGTCTGAACAGTATGGGGTGCGCCCCAAACTACCGCAACTCCACTCCTCCTTCCACAAGTGTGAAAACACGGACAAACGAACCACCAGATTGTAAGTTCCAGCAACCGCATATAAACCCAACGACTCAAGAAATCACAGAGGSTTTGGTTCTGCCAGGCATTTTCCAATGCAATAACCTAATTCAATCATTCTCCATCTTGAGAGAGATTATTATGACAAATGCCACTTTTGTGGTCCAGTCTGAAGTTCAGTGGTGGTCCTGGAGGATGGTGGATCGGGTTCTTATTTTCCTAGGAATCAGAAGACTCAACCTTCACTGAAAATCAAAACAAAYCAGAAAATAAAACAGGCCACCCGCATCACCTCCTTCTAACCCTTCAGGTTGTGAAAATTATCTTCCTAATGTAAATAGCTTCAGTAATTAGGATTGTTGAATATACAGTACTAAGGAATGTGCAGTTCATGATTTTTTCAATGATAACATATTAAATTATGCCTTTTGATATCTTTTCGAAATGTGGATTATCAAATTTTTATGTGCTGGATGTGTGTGCTGACTCTGTCCATACATAGCAAATGCACTTAAAATACTAACATTTGCTCGTAATAGCTTGATTGATGAGATTTTGCTTAAAAAAGGGAAGGAGAGGGAAAACAGATAAAAGAAGCTGGCTTGGGGAGTTTTGATAGGAATATTTGTGAGTCCCGATTCACCCAGCTTTCAAATGATCGAGAAAATGATTGAGCCCCTTCTGAGCAATCAAGGAATAAAATTGGTTGCTGTGGGCCAGACCTTCACCTGCTGTAAAGTGCCTTAAGCTGCAGCTACTTGAATGAGACCACTGCTTTACAGCAGGTGACATTTCAGCCCCGAAATGCAGCAATGTGGGAAAACCTCTCTGCTTTGTCATGTGTGCAGCCTGTTTGGGGTGGTGACTCCTCCAGCAGCTCTGTCCCTGGGTGCACCAGGTCTCAGGCTGACCCTGTGCTGAGTTTTAGTAAGTAATGAGCAGCGGAGATGCGACATCCACCCAGGATGTTATTCTTCATGGAGAACCACCGTCCTTAGATACARCTGTCCCACATCTGTCAGGTTTCCCTCTCTCTGTAGGAAGGACTAAATATGAGAGTTCAGCCTTGCAAATCTGAGGTCTCCTGTCCTAGACTTGCCCTGGCTGCTAAGCAGATGGTTCGTTTTGAGGGAACTGGAGCTCCAGTAATTTCCCTCATGTTGCAGCCTCAGATCCATCATCCTTCAGCTTCTAACAGCCAGAGGGAGGCAGGTATATCTGTGCTTCAGAATAGGGGCTGGACGATTAGTCAAGCCAACCCAAATATAAATCCAACACCATCAGGTCTTTCCCTGCAGCTATATACTGTCTCCCATGTGATTTTAGGCAACATTTTCCAATCTACTTTCTGATAACACCACCATCTAGTAGCACTTAGGACACTATCCCAATATTAACACACACACAGACCCCCTCTTCCTGCAATCAAGTATTTCCTTCCACCAAGAGAGCTACCAGGTTGTGGGCACATCTGTTGGCTTGTTTATACTTTAATGTCATCCAAGTAATAAGAGCATCAGGAAAAAGAAAACAAAACACAGAAAACCCTCTAGTGGGGTTGGTGCTGCTGTGTGTGCCTATGGTAACTACTGTGAGCATTAAGATGAAGCACTTCAAGCATGAATAATAATAAAAAAAATTCTGGAGGATAGATTAAAGCACCCCAGCACTTTGTAATAGTATTTGTAATGCAGATAAAGCGTTTGTACTCTAATTTCCAGCATCACCAACAAAATAAGTAAGTGTGCTTGGATTGCATTTTTGTTTCAAAAACCGTTCCAAAAATTATTCATATTGAAGAAAAACAACTTAAACTGGATTTAGAAACACAATGCAAGCGGGAAAGTTACTCGCTGTTATCAGCATGACAAGTGCAACCTGTTCCTTTGATAAATGGTGCTTGAAGAAAGACACAAAGCTCATCTGCTTTGTGTTTTAAGTTTAATTAAGTAGCGAATTAATGTTTGCAAAGTGCTTTGAGATCCTTCATCAGACAGGGCTCATACAAGTGCAAAGTGCTTTCAGCATGAAATGCATTTCCAGGAGTTGTACTAACCTATTCATGTCTCTGAGAGCCTGATCTGCAGCCTGAAGTGGTCAGGGAAAAGATCCCCGCTGACTTCAAGGTGTATCAGATCAAGTCTGCAGGACASGAGTCTTGATTTAGTAGGCAAGTCCCGCAGAAGAGAGCTGGAATACTTCCCCRCTTAGAGTTAGGCAGGTATTTAAGTAGCTTGCTTTAGAGAGTATATTTTTATATGCATGCTATTCATTGAGTCATAGAGCTTAGGGCCAGAAAAGGCCATTAGCACAGCTTGGCCGACCTCCTGTTTATTTCAGGCCATTACATTTCACCCAATAACCCTGTGCGGAGCATAACAACGGTGTCTGCTAAAACAGATCTTCCRGAAAGTGCCTCCAGGCTTGTTTTAAGGCCAGGTGGATATAAGGAATCTACCACTTTCTTTGAACTAGTGCTTAATCAACCTCACTGTTTAAAATACGAACCTTATTTCCTTATTCCTCATTTGAATTTATCTGGTTTCAGCTCCTAGCCATTGATTCCTGCTATGCCTTTCTACCCTGGGCAAAAGAGCCCTTTAGCAGACAGAGAAATTTTCTGCAGCAGCATTTGTTAAGGTAGCATTACAAAGGTTACTTTCATGCTTGGGGTGGAACATCACTGCTTSGGATAAGAAAGAAATGGAAAGAATTAATGTTATTCTATAGGGATCCAAATACGGTAGGTCTGGTACAGAGAATCTGTGCTCCAAAGATCCCATAGCTTAGAAAGACAGAAACAGTCAAGTGAGGGAAGTGTAAGGCCAGGGACATGACTGCCACTGGAAAAGCACCCTCGTAGCTCTGTTTTATTGCCACTTATTTGCATTGAGAGGGCTGGAGGCATACAAAAACCTCCTTTTCTGTCCAGTTACAGCCTGTGCCTTGGCAACATTTGGTTCCCAGAAGGAGCAGCAGAACAAGGACTGTTGCACTGCAGCAAACGTGGAACCCAGCAGGGCTAAAATCCCACCAYATTTCCATGACAGCATGGAAGTTTGGGGAGATGTGGAAAACTCTGGGCCCAGCTTTGCAATATTGCTCGTGCTATGGGAACATGTAGTCAAAGTAGACGGGAACTGCATTTGGCCCATCACACTGGCAGGCAGATGAAGCACAGTGATGGGGACCTGCTGGAAGTTAGAAGCTGGATACAAACCCAAACCTCTAAACTAAACACGTTTAGAAAGCCATATGCCGCCAACCCAGGCAGTAAGGAGAAACCGTCTGTTTGCTCAGAGCCCAGTGCAACTCCCACGCATGGCAACGGAGATGGAGCTAGATGGGGCCCCTGGAAAGTATCTCTTGTTTCTTGTTTTATTATTACCTCTAGGCTTTCCTCATAAAGACTCCACTTCAAAAAGGCGAAGAATTTGTGAATAGACAGGAGACGCTCACCCCCGCATAAACATCCAGCGTTTCCATGTCTGGGATGCCTAACTGCTCCGTGATTGCTCTGCCAGCGCTTCCGAACCGCAGCGAGTGAATATCATTAGCAGCATCTCCCAGCCCCAGCGCGAGGGCTTCGTTTGCYTTACTGTTGGCTTGGTAACAGCTGATGTTACTGTTCGAGGTGGCAGGAGGGCAAAAAAGTGCTTATTGCTTTAGAGCTCTTCAGGAAAGCCTTGTAGTGTCTTTGGCAGGGTTTAATAGCAGCCAGGCACTCCCTGGAGCAATGTCCAGCGATGCTCTCGGGTCACGCTCTTTGGTGTTGTAGCAGTGTCCCCGCCGCCTCCGCACAACRCCAAGGGCCAGGGGCAGAGCCCAGGGTCAGGCTGCGGTACTGGGAGCACCAAAGGAGCAGCTGGGAGCAGCCACCGGACACAGACAAACCCTGACATATTAATTGTACATAACGGGGCAATGATGTGCAGCTCTGCCCCGTCCTGACTTGGGAACAGCGAAGGTGAAGCAGGCATTGCTCCAGCAGAGCCTCACGGGTTTTTCATATTCATCGGGGCAGGTGATAGGAGGCCCATCCAAAATGCCACTTCCCTCCCTCTCTCAGTGCATCAGCCAAGACAGACGTAGGAAAGAAAACTGGGGTCTATGTTCAGATTTCACCAACAGCTCTGTGTAATGTGGCATGTAATACAATTATCACCCACCTTTAATATGCTTTAATATGGGGGACRCAGACTGCAAGAAATCCAGGTCTAGGTCCTATTTTTACTTTGGTTTGGGTTTCTTTCTACCTATGGTTGTCAATGGTGTAATGGGAGGTGGTGTAATAGCACCCTGCTGCAGAGAAGCAGGGCTGCTCAGTTGTGCATCAGCCCACAGCACTATCAACTGACATGAGAGAAATATGATGGGATCTGATGCTTTTGGATGGGAAGAGCTGGGCAGAGTCTGGAGAAACTTGGTGACCTGGCAATGGGGTGACAATCACAAAATGTAGGTGTCCACAGCTGTCATGGCATGGATCTCAGCAGCAGCAGATGAGGATGAAGGACAGTTTAGGACACATTACCTGGGAAATGTGACATTAAAACCACAACAGCAGCAAAATCAAGACGTTTAATGAGGTTTATCCCCAGGTTCCTAATGGGGAAAGAGCTGGGGCAGAGCTCACTGCCTTTGAACTCCTAAACCATCAGGAGCTAAGACAAACCTTTGAGGAGGAGCCCTCTGCACAGAATGCGTGTAGGATTTGAGTGGGGAGAAATTCAATGACAAGCACATCAGGATGCAAGAGTTGCCACTGAACATCACCTTTCTGCCCATGATGGTAGGAGAAGATGAAGCTGTGGCTTCATGTGCACCTTCTTCATGTGCACCTTAAAGTCTTGAACCTCAGCCTTGCAAAACCGCATTAGGTTCAGGTGACACAAATACTTTGGGGAGAGAGAGAGAGAGTTTTTTTCTGGGTGAGGTGTTTTTTTATGCCCTTACTGTTTTGCTTCCATCGGATTATAATCAGGATATTGCCACATTTTCTAGACTTTTATTAGACTTCTATTTTTAATTCTCTTCTCTCTCCCCTCCAACTCTCTGGCTCCCTTGACCTGCTACCATAATGCACTCGCAAGGAAAAGCAATTGTGGGAACTCTCGGCCTTTCTGCATTGTGAAGGACAGGACTATCTCCGGGCTGCTATTCATTCCATCAGCCACCGCTCAGGGAAAGCACAATTTGCTGCAAGGCGATAGCAGCATGCTGACACTTAGCAGGATGGGAACGTGCTCCAGCCTGACAAGGAACAATCACACATTGCATTAAAGGAAGAAAGGGGACAGGAAAGAGAGAGGAAAAGAGGTAGAGAAAAGAAGGGAAGAAAAAGGAAAAAAGGAATGGTTAGCTGTTCAGAAGATGCCCTGTAATTTGAGTGTCAGTACTAAAATGTTAGGTCAGATGTTTTGATTGAACATCAGTAAGAATTGTATGCTGGGGAGTCATGCTTCCCACTTTACTGACAGAGCAAACTAATGGGAAAATAATCCAAAGTGACTGATTTTGGTGCCAAGACTCTTGCTGATGTCTCAAGCAAGCACAAGAAATGCCACTGCATGAATAAATATATTTTTCCCATGTAATTAAATAAATATATAAAAAATTTGAAAGGAAACACAAACTCAACTGAAAGAACAGCTGAGTCCCTGCAGCCCACCAGCAAGAGCTGGCAAGTCCATAAAAGAAGCAAGTCTCTTTTTTTTCTTTTTATTTTAACTCTCCTGGTGAGATCAACTTGATGATCTTCCCTCTACAGCCTATGTCTCTTTGGAAGAACAGCACTGTTAATTTGCTCTCTCACATGACTGGATGTAATACAGTTCTATAACCTTTTAACATTTTGCTGCTTGCATGGCATACCTGTGTCTTACTTATTGCTCGTCAAATTATGCAGGGAACTCAGAGACCTGCTAAGATGTTTTAAATACGTCTGCATCAAAAATACGCTTCTGTAATCCAGGCAGCACAAAATCATTATCACAGCCTCATCTGCATATTAGGATTCATTCTCTCAGCCTGAGAATGCAGCGCTGAAATAGCCAAGCATAAAAGGGATGGAGAATTTTCCTCAGGTGGCGTCTCGTAAATCATCAGTTTCTAATTTATGGATTTTTTTTCCTCCGGATCTTCATCTATTTATTTATTTATTGCTTTCCAGAAWACAGAGTAATTAATATTATCTCCTCCACAGACAGAAAAAAAAAAAAGATATGTTGCCTGAGCACGTTCACCAAGTCCTCTTCATTATGAGCTTGTGTGGATGGGGACAGTTGTGGAGCAGGAAAAGTGTGGTTTAGGTTTTGGCCAAGGACTTCTGAGTGCTGGACACAGCTCCTACCTCTGCTCCATATGCCCTGGGTGACCTTGAGCAAATTCATCACACTTTCAAGACAGCTTGAATGCTGTTGACTTTCAGTGGGACGTACTCCTCAATTTGGGCAATGGGATCTGGGCTTCTAAATGCAGATGGCTGGTTTAGAAGTCTTTACCTTTCACCTCTAACCCTGAGACTGTGTAAGTTTTCTCTGGGTTGTGTGCTATTCAAGGTATAGACTGTTTTTCTCATTGTATGCCTGTATGGTGCTTAGAATGACAGGCTTTCCATTAGGACCAGTAAGTTTCACTGTATACATAAAAGCAGGAGGTATGGAAGCCTCAGTGTTTCATAGCTGGAAACAAAAGTTAATATTTTCTCAACCTGCTGGTGGTTTTCAGTGTCTCTACATATGGATGTCCAACCTGAGAAAAATTAAGATGACCTGATTTAGAGAGAATAGATTCTCAGCACTTTTGGTAAAGCTGAATGCCAAAAAATCACTACTGGTGATTGAAAATGTAAGCCAAAGCTTTTTACTTGCAAATCTCCAGTTCATTTCTGGCTCAGGCAAGCAGGCACTGGAAGTTGTTCCTGTCTGACAGTTGCATCGGTGGCATCTGGAAAATGAGCTGCTAAGTTTCAGCTTAATTTCTAGTGAATACATTACTAAAAACCTATTCAGTGCATACATCCTGGTACCTACCAACTGCAATTGCCTATGAATCATCAGGGATGCGTTTGTACAAATGATGCTACCATAAAAACAAATGGTAGTGATTGCATCATTCTATCCTCAGCACAGAATCAGACACTAAATCATAAAAACCACTTTGTTTCTTGAGGCCAAGAGCATGGAAGGAGAGGAAAAAGGCTCAAATTTTGGAACCTTGAGCTAGATAGGTTTGTCTAGCCTATGAGCTGCTCCTGAAATATTGCTGCAAGATGCTTTGTGGACTGACAAAGGTAATGGCCTCAAGGGAAGGCAAGGAGAGCAAATTAATTACAATGTCAAAGTTAAACTGGAACAAAAGCAAGTGGAGGCAGAGCCAACTGTGAGCCCAATGAAGCTCTCTAAAGTAGGAATTYTGCAGCAATTAATAAGACTGTACCCTGATAAAGGTTACCCTGTCACTGCTAACAATATGTGATTTTTCCCCTATACCCATATCTATATTGTTTGTCAGGAACGAACTTTAATAAGATTATGCTGTCAGAATTCATCACCACAGTGACCACACACATGGTACAGTAGATGCAGTGCAAAGATATGCTTTGATTTTCTCCTCTGAGGTGCCAAACTAGTTTCAAACATGCATTGGAGCCATTGGCACCAAGACAAGTCCCGCAACACCATGGCAGGACCATCTTCAGAAGCCTTCTCTCAGAATGGGAAGGAGAGGTGCAAAGACAGGCTGGTAAGAGGTGAGATACATAGATTCTGGTCCCAGCTCCGCTAACAGCTTTTGATAACTGTCAGGCTGTCTGGGTCATAATTTTTCCAGTTGTGCAGTTGCATGTGCGAAAATGCCCACACAACTGGATTCTCAACTTGGCCAAAAAAATTGCAGTGGTGGAGTATAGTGAGGTGGGGGATCCCTATCAAGCCTACAGAGATTATACTAAACAATGCAGTTGGATTTACTCAAAGTGCTGCCAGCAGGCTGGAGGAGACATGCCACTTGCAAGTCTTCAGATTGCATCCTGACTATTAGCCCTTCAAAATCATTCTGGCTGCTATGGAAAGGTGCAGTCACAAATGTTTGTAGTCCTGATCTACCACCCCCAAATAATAGGAAGAGTATGTATGAGGTCAAATGGCCACCAAAGCATTAAGCAAACCATCTTCCTGGCATTCTTTCTCCAGTCAGTCACCCATGATGCTGAGCACATTCTTATGACCTGAACTAATATTTGAATCTAKAGAGAGGGAAAGCCTGAAAATACTTCAGTGTGAGCATTTTAACATGAGGAAAGTGCATTACAGCCCAGCCTGCTTCAGTCCAAGGCGAACAGAGTAAGGTGAATAGTCACAATGACTGTCATGGCATTGGCGTGACAAGCCTGCTCTGATGCTCACTCCTTCTCTTCTACTATAGCCAGACTCCTACGAACTGTTCCCATCTCCTCCTCCAGGTAATCTTAGCTCCTACAGGGAGGGGAGGACCAGTGTTGGGTGCTCAGCACTTCCTGGCACTGAGGCTTTACGGGAATCAGGGATATAGAAACAACAGGAGCCTCCGAAGGATTAATGCATTGCAGTGGTAATACAGGGTGGAGGAAGTGATAACATCTGGAGGACATTTATTTATTAACCATTTTGTAATCACAATACATGCAATTACAGTTTGACAAGACATTGCCAACGTGAACAACATCTGGAAGTATACTGGGGTCTTCAAAATGAGTACAGTTTCATCTCCATTATTATTTGCTTCTGCTGAGAGTGGCAGTAAACTGTAGTTAATAAAGGAAAGCCAGCTTTTATGGGCTAGGAAGACAGTAAATATATGCAAAATGGTTTGTTGAATCTAGCAGTGGGGTGCCATAAGAGGCTTCATAAAGCAGGGATAGAGTTTAGCATCATTCTTCTAGGGATGGGAGTGATGCAGAATAAATCTCTCTTGAGTCTACTTACTGACTGGCCCAGTTCAGATAGTGTATACACAGTCAGTGCTTCTTCCTCTGCAGAGTTTCTGTTAATCACTGTTAATGTCAGTCATCAGATCACTAATCATTTGAAACAAGAAGCTGCAGATATTAAGACAGAGATTCAGAATGAGATAAATAGCACAGACCTCCCCAGGGGTAGGAAAAAGGTCTGAGCCCACCTGCCACTGATGCTGCCTGGTACAGCATGAGGCTGTTTGCCTTCCTAATCTGTATTATGATAGGAGCTACCCTACTCTGGCACAGAGAAGGAGGCAGGAACATTGAGAAACCTTCACATGGACACATGGACACAAGGATGGATGTGGCCAGACCCTGACCATGTCCCTCTGCAGTAGACAGGAAAAGCACAATAAACCTGTCTCATGGCCATGCCCCACCAGACTCAAAGTCCACGTGTTTTGTAGCGGTTTGATTATTGAGCTGCAAGTGCCCATAGCCATACACTGAACCACTTGAACAGCCTTGATGGGAAGCCAAGATTTCTTAAGTCCCACATCACTCTTCTAGCCCAACCTGATTCTTTCTGTTGACTACACAAACCTGAGAGCTGAAGCAACACCATTTTCTCCTGCCGCTAGAGAGGGTTTAAGAGCAGGTGCACAGGCAGAAACTGTGGTTCTGCTGATGGCCAGTTGTGTCTCAGTTTATCACTTGCAGTCCTAGAAACATGTCCTGAGTTGTCTAAAACAATCCATTTCTCTGCTCAGAGCAAAGGCAATGAAAAGGTTACGCCACTGCAGTGCAAATTTTCCTTGTAAATCAGATCCAGAAGTCAATGCCTGGCAGCCAGCTTCTCTGATGTATTTAAGATCCTGAATCAAGGGCATGTGCCTGCAGATGTCAGGGTGTGGATTTACATGGCAGTTTGGGATGTGGGTCTCTGGCTGAATTTGCATGTACTACCAACGTCAGCTTCATTTCATCTGCTGATGGCATTTGGTGTCCTTGGCATATGACATTTTACGATACAGGACCTGCCATTTGAACACAGGCTCACCTCGGAGGTGTTGGAGGGGGGTAGACAGCAATACAAATGTGTTACCCAGTGACTCTTAAAGGCAGAACTTCACAACAACAAAACTGGATGTGCAGGGGAGGAGGAGGGAGGAGGGAGAAGACTCGTGGCTTGATCTTGCCTGGAGCTGATTTCCACAGACTCCATGGGAGTTAGGACTATTTCGTACTTAACAGTGGGAGTTCAGGTAATTGTGAGATTGAATCTTACAGGAGACCATGGCTTGCCAAAGGGGAAGTCAAATAACATCAAAGCAACCAAAGGAATTCTTCAGGAATTACTGAGTGAAATTCTCTGGCTCAAACAGGACCTTAGGCTAAATTAATTACAATTGGCGCATCTAGATCTAAGATCTGCAAATATCGCAAGTCATGTCCATTTCTATTTTGTTCTTGCATCCAAGATGTTACCTTGAAATCCTGATCTGGCTGAAGTAAAATGAGGAACAAAGATAAGAGGAGGACCACTGCCAGGTGTTGTCTTCAGAAGAAGGGCTGTGTAGAGACAGAGGATGTGAATGTCTTTGGAGCAGATGAGTGAGGGCTAAGTCCTGCCTTCGTTCAGTGAATAAATGGAGACAGAGCCAAGCAGGGTGATGGGATGGCCCCATGAAGCCTGGGTGTAAATGAGACTAGAGATACATGTGCAAGGAGGCTCTGCCCAGCTAAATTCCTTAGCACAGCTCAGAGACCCAACACAACCACCAGTGGGGCTGGTTCCCGACCAGCCTCTGCAACACACCAACATCATATAACCAAATGCTTATCTCACTGATCACAGAACAACTGTGTCCCCCTGGGTCTCACCATCAGATTACATCCCAAGCAGAAGGCAGTTGTGAAATGTGCAGCACTGCAAACACTCATTTTACCAGTGAGGAAGGACAAGGTGCGCCCATCACCACTCCTCAGGCAAAAGCACAACTCAGATCTTGCCTTCAAGACCACTTTTCAGAATAGCCCTGACCCTTTCAAGTCCTATCAGAGCCGAGGAATCTCTATTGTTATTCTAAGGATCTCTTTGGGCTGTGCTGGTAAATGCTTTGCTGGATTGGCAATGATTCAAGAAATTGTTTAATCTTTCTCAATCGATTCATAGAGAAAGGAATGAGACAGTTGATTTGTTTTTTATCTCCTTTTTCTCTAAGCTTCTTTAAGAGCGAGTTCCTTCCTCTCCCCCCTCTTCCAGCACTCACATGCACTCACATGCACACACTCACCCAGGACCTCAATGCCAACTTCCCCTGGTACAGACAGGTGCTGTATCACTGCTGGTGGATAACATTTCTGAATAAAAATATCTGGGAGACGGTGACCCTTTAAGAGCAAACGAGTAATTTGCTTTTATTTTGGGTAAAGTGCAAGCTGATGAGCTGCTATGTTAACTTTATGAGCTAGAGTTCCTCCATATCCTCCCCCAAAATGCCTACCAGGAAAAAAAAAAAAAAAAAAAAAAAGCTTGCGAAGCATTTGCATAGTAACAAGAAGGGTTGCTTCTCCAGATGGCTAAAGCAGTCTTGCATGTTTCTTTTTAAAAATTCCCAACTGTTGCAGTCCATTTCCTAACTCCACGCTGCAGCACAGCATGTAAACCTCAGCCGCTCTGGAGATGCAGTTTAGCTGTACACTGAGTGTAGTTTATGCACACTTATAGGAGCATCTGCAGTGAACCAGGTGTTACTGGCCTGCATTGTCTTGACGAAGCTAACTAATATCCACAGCTTGTATGTCTGCAGTTTACTGTGAACAATTTTTTCAACTAAATCTTTAGGCAGGCAAATAAGAAAATCTGCATTTCTTCATTTCAAAAGCAGGAGGCTGAAGCAAGCCCTCTAAAGCCTTGCTTAGGAGCCTAATGAAGTGGTCTGACTGCCAGGAGGGGCTGAGTACCTGGCATGTCTGATGTAACATCAAGGGCTGGAAATCATACTCTTCAGATGAGGTATGGTTCTTACTAGACCTATGGAGAGATCTCTTCAGCCTGTCAGTGCAATGGTGAAGTCAACTTTGCACTCCAAGACAGGGTATAAATCTTCCATCTGCCAAAAATCAGTAGTATTGGATCCAGCATTTAGGTTTAGCTTTCTTCCAGATTATGCACACAAACATAACATCAGTAGGTAAATAAAACAGCCTGATGGGAAAATACTTATCATAATTTACCCTTCTAGGAGAGCAAAGACAGACTTTTCCTTCAGTCTGAGTTATTAGAAAAATGGCTTAATGAAACTACTAATTAAGCTAGTATTCTTTCTCTGAATCATCAACTGTGTTGTAATTGCTACCAGACAAAAGGGTCCCATGGTTGATCTAGTGTGGCCAGAGAAAGGATATTGCAAATTATTGTTATGATTTTATGCCAGCCTCTATCCTCCATCCTATTTGACCCCTTCCTGTATATTTTCCCTGATCCCTCGGGCCCTCCTCAGTTCGATTTATGGCTTTAAAGAGTAGGTCCTGTCTTAAAGTTGTTTTCTAAATGGGAAATATATATGATATAGGTAAAATAAGACATACAAATACTAAGAACTATTCTTATTAGAAGCACCAGATCCATCATTATAGACATTATTCCAGTTTACTTATGCTATACGTCCTCCTAATAATCTCCCTTAGGTAGAACTAGCAATGATTCCTTAAGTCCCCCTCTTAGAGACACGTAGGATATTTATGATGAATGAGCTTCCAAGAGCTCGGATATTTATTTGCAGCTACCATGGTTAGTGATGATTAAGATCCTCTTGTTTTTACAGTGTTTCTTAAATAAAGTGTAAACACATCCTGTCCAACTCTGTTAACAGTGAGAACATAGGAATGCTAGTGGAATTGCTAAGAAAGATACTGAAACTGGCCAGGCACAGAATAAATACACATGGTCACACATATATACACCTATGCATGTAGCTGTGTTTGTATATATGAAAAAAATGCATGCTTACACAGATATAGATATATAGGCAGTTATATGTATTCCTTCTGTCAGGCCTTGACTGCAAGTAGGCTTAATGTCTAGGGATTTCCACTAAAACACCAGCTTGATTTCCCACCAGGAAACGTGGGGAAATTAAATCAACCTGTCTGGGTACTYGGTGAATATAATTCCCTATTCACAATTGATGAATCAAACAGATAGGCCTAACCAAACAGTACTTGCAGAGAAGTCACAAGGGAGAAGGAAGAGGAACAGAATAATAGGCAAGAAGAAAGCCCAGTTCACAAATAGCCCCTTCCCAACATACGCCCTCGCCGAAGGGCCAGCGAGGTTTGCTCCTCCTACAGTTGCACCACACAGGAGTTTACGGAGCTATATGGGTGTTTTAGGGGAGCCTATTGCACTGCAAGTTGAAGCAGACGATGTCTTCACATCTACACCTGGGAATCCAGGTGCTCTGACCATCAACCACTCCTTTTAGCTCCTTGCCCACCACTTCCACTCCTCGGGAGGAGCAGAATACAGGATCCCGTGATAGGGCTTATCAGAAATCCCAGAAGTTTATTAAAAGCTGTGTTTTTCCTCATTCTTTGGCTCACAACTTCTGTTCCCTGTCTGCAAGCTACAGGATCACATGAAGATGATCCCCAGGCTTTTCACAATGCAATTTTATATTCTGTATTTCCTTGACTGTACAATACAGTTTATTTTAGCAGAAATTGCCCCAAAATGTTGCAGACCATGAAATGTGAATTTTCACTGTGAAGTGACTTTCTATTCAATCTCCTCACTTCTCACCAGATATCAAGGCAATATTTTTATCCTTCTTGTTTTCTGCCCCTCAAGTGCTCTCCAGATGCAGCTGATCTTTTCTCCTAGGCTTCCGTCCACCAGACAAATATCTATATATATTTACACACACATCCACATATGTATACACAGCTGTAAGAATTAGCAAATAACTAAATAAACAAACAGAAAAACCTGTTACACACTACAACTGCTTCATGAATTTATAACATATGGTGGCAAAGCACTATAAAAACTGTAAACTATAAAGAGGGTTACACAGTCCCATTCATTTATCATGTTACAATGAGTAATTTGTGCACTAGGCAGGAAAGAGAAAACCCACACAGTTGGAGAGTGCATATATATTTCTGAGGCTCACACTAGAGAGCCTTTTATAAAACATACACGATTTGAATTCCAAAGCAAAAGCACTGAGAGACTATGCACAGGCTAATATTGTTATAAAGGTATACACAGAGCTTAGGAAGAAAGGGCACTAGCTGACGTCCTTTAATGATGAGAGGACTTTTCAACAGTCTGTCCATTTAGAAGTTGAGCTCCAGTCTACAGCTATAAAATTTCTCCTTAGTGCTGTTACAGAAATGGCAAGATGGTGCCTAAAGAAGAAACCATGACTGGGTGCTCCTTCTGCTGATTTTGATCAGGTTTCACTCTTTTTTGCTTCCCTTCATATGTCTGGTGGGGGTCGTGTTGAACCACATTCCCAGGTGGGTCCATGTACTCATGGTCCAAGCTGTGTTTTACATTCAAATCCACATATTATGTAGAGACAAAATAAGAACGGTGAATTTAAGTACTATATTTCTGTAGAGGGTTTCTGACCAGTGTAGTGTCTCACATAGTGTATTATTAAATCACCTAGATTCTCCGGATAGCACAGAGCCCCATAATTCACATCTACCTGTTCCTGATTCGACATTTCATTTTTTTTTTCCAGTTGGCAAAGAGCTTTTATGAAACATATAACACATGCCACATGCTCTGTCCTGGAAATGGATTTGTTTTCCCAGTGGGGAAAGTGAATGATGTAGGCTGCGTCCCGGTTGTCATGTCCCAGTGCAAATGGTTAAGATCTTCTTTTTGTCTCAGCAAATGCCCCGTGGAAGCTTGAGCTGGGTTTAGGCCCTAGGGTCATTGCTAAGCAGTTTCTCTTTCATCCTTTTTAGCACCAGCAGACGCAGCTTGAAACATGTATACAAGATGCTGCTTTACAGCATCCCTTATTCACTGGTACCTTGGAGACTCCGGTTCATTGAAAGTAATAAAACCAGATCATCAAAAAGAATTCTTTTGAACAGGCTTTGGGCTCTGCTGTGCTACTTGGTTACGGATATTCATCTTCCTGGAAACTGTGCTGTTTGATACAGCATACCGGCATGAAAGCATCAGCTGCCTCCCTGGTGCATTAACCCCTCGAGTGTCGAAATCATGATCCTTGAATAGCAAAATAGCTATTGCTTATAATTGCTTGAGGGGAGAAGCAGATTTTGTTCTGCCAGATGCAGGGAGGCTGCACGCTGGGGTCAGAGGGTTTCCCTATCCTCATCCTACTCCASTGATGCGATGGGCTGTGTACAAACGGGGAGAGGGAGCAAAGAGAAGAAACCTCTGTTGGTTACAGCTACAGGCAAGCTGTAAGGTGGCTCCTGTATCAAAGGGTGCCATAGCACTTAATCCAAACTGAAAACACAGATGTGCTGAAAACACAGGCATTCTGATACTTGGGGCTTTAACCTTCTGTTAACCTTACATATCTCATGATCTTATGYATCTCACAGAGCCCTGATGTCAAGGCTTTATCCCCTTTGATTTGGCAGAGGGAGAGCTGTCATTGCTGTCGGAGTTGCCAGAATTCTGGTGCTTTTTCATCACATCCAAACCCTCCTTTCTTTCATCTGTGTCAGCTAGAAAGAAGAGAGGGTCAACACTGGCACCATAAGCACAGGTCTACAGTCCCCGAGTTTCATTTCTCTAAATGGGGAAAAGAGCACAGATGGTGCAGCTGGGCTAATTTCTCCTGAGCTTCCTGTTCAAGAGACTGACATACTTTACCACATACCATTTGCATCTGTGTTTGCTGCAGAGGGAGGATCATGGTCTGAACTCCTGCTTTGGCCTCTAAAGGGCTGCCGTGTGCCTCTGCCCTGAGATCTCTTTGTTTTGTTCTAGCTTCATACCCGGGCAGCAAACCCAGCTTGTTTGCAAAATTCCTCCATTAGCACATATGCTAGCTCCAAGACTGTCCCTTGAACTGCAGCTTGTCAGCTGCTGGGGAGAAGCAGCAGACGAGGGCCCCTCTATCCATCTGACCTCCTCCTTATTCTCTCATTCCAGACYCCCCCATTACTGGCCAATACCCGAGACCTGGGTTAGGCGGTTATTTGATATGACCTCGTATAGCCACCCTTGTGCTCTGTCTCTCATATTGCACTGGTGAAACTCCTGTGCTTACTGAGGATRGGTGAAGAGAGCTTTACCTTCATAACTCACTCCTTATTTCATACCACTTCCCTGTGAGCTCTGACAGCAGGAGAACATATGGTGCCTTTTTACTCATGGCTTGCAAATAGATGCAAAAAAGAGAACATTTAAGTGCCCCCTTTGAGTCTCCCTCTCTGTTCCCTGCCTGGACCTGGCCGCGGCTGCCCTGCTGCACCCATGTCACCAGAGAGACTGTCTCAGGCTTCAGGTCCAGATCACATCCCAGCAGTTGCCTTCGCAGCATCCTTCTGTTTCCAGAATAGGCTCTAGCAGGGACAATGCGAGAAGGAAAATGGCTGAAGTTTCAGATCAGCTGAGAATAAATCAATGCAGGATCCCCAGGAGGTCGTTTTTACAGAACTGCTCTGCACCAGAACAGCAAGTGGAGGAGCAGGAGAGTAGTAGCTGGCATTGATCACACCGGATTACTTATTAAAGGAAAGACGTTGGAGGAGAAAAACAGGAGAAGCACCTTTTATGACTAGACTAGAAGAGTTTGGGGGAAAAGGGAGAGGAAAATAGCTGAGAATGGACTCCTACAATGTTCTCTTATGTTATGGCCCCATGTTTTTTCTCTAGATTTCATCACTAGTTCGTGTATTCTCAGGCTAAGGTGAAACTGTCACCTGAGAGGGGTCTGAGTAGAGTCAGGATGCAGGCAATAATATGTGCACAACCATTACAGGAACAAATACTATAAAAAGATGCCTCTTAATTGAAGTGCATTTATGACTTTATTTCTGCACATTTATGTATAGACACGTGCCTCTGTGTGTCTGAGGACAAGCAGTTCTCTCTCTGCATGTAGGAGCACGTGTTTGCGCGTATACATAAATCTGACATTAGAAGATATAGATCTTCCTTCGTGTGGCAGTTTCAGTATAGTAACTGCATGTATGTGCAGGGGTGCATTTACATCCATAGGCCAGCAYGTCTCCACCCATGTGCATGTCTGAACATAGCCCCCCCGAAAAGTACTGGTTTGTATGCAGAGAGCCTAAAGCAAATGCGTCCTCTGCAGAACAGCTCGTAAGCTAGTGCGGTGTTAGTTAAGAAAGCAACATCTCTTCATAAAACCTAAAATAAGCCCTACATCAAAAACAGTACAAAACAACTCTAAACCCCCAGGCTACTGCAGGATTATACAGTTGTGAAATACATTATCCAGCCTTTAAAGTCATCTTTGACTATCTGCCTGGGGTCATTCAGACAGCCCAGACTTTCAGCTAAATAATATAAAAAAAAGTTGAGCTTGCAGATGTTCCCAGGAAGGCAGTACGTCGAGGTCCAAGTTCTTCCTGCAGAGAGAGGCTGATGGGAGGATTATATTTGAATTCCTTGTTTGCCATAACAATGGCTCAGCAGAGAATTAGCTCCAGCACAAACTGCTGTAAGAGGGAGATCTACTGTGTTTGGTGGCAGGAAGAGAAAAAACAAAGAGTTACAGAACTCCTGTGAATGAGTCACTGCATCAGAGGCCTAGAAGCAGATAGGCTATTCCTTAGCAATAAAGAAGCAAGATACAATAATTTCCAATGCAGTCTTTAGATGGATTTGCAGGTAGAGTTTTCTATTTTGTCCACAGYAGGCACACAAACTTCAGCCTCCAGTTGCTGTTTCTGGTTAGCCAGTCAAGCTTCTAATTGGATCTCCTGTTGGACATTATCTCTGAGACACACCAGGGCTGAGAGAAGGAGCCAGGCTGCTACCTCGCCAATACAGCCAAGCCATCAGGCATCACCCTGCAGTGAGGTCCAGACAGAGAGGGGGCTATGTGCAAAACTTCATCCAAAGCACCATGTAGCCATCAGTCCACAGTGAGATGCTTATGCCTCCATCCCAGGGCAGCAGAAGACCCAGCCAAACCTGCACGACCCTCCCATACTGGCCTTCCATTTTGTTCTTACACATGGGTAGTCTTGGCTGTCCATCCGCAGCCCGATTTCTTTTATTCTTCCCAACAAGCCCAGGAGAGGATCTCCAGGGAAAACAAAGCGGTGTGAATTAGCTTGTCAGCAGCTTAACCAAAGGACAAGCCAAACCAAAGCTGCCAGCACAGCTAATACCAGCTTCACTTCCCCAGGCAGCTGGATACTTTGAGTGCAAGAAAATAAAAGTGTCCTGTGAGGCTCAGCAACCAGTCTTTGACATTAGAAATGCTCAGACCAGGGGTCCATGTGTTGTGGGGAAAGGAGGCTTGGCATGATACCATCCAGTGGATACATTTCATGAGAAATCCCAAATTGAGAGAATGAAGGTGTTGAGCTGTCCCCAGCATCCAGCCAGGATCCTCCAAGCAGCAAGAGGAAGCATGAGATGAAGAGATGTTTTTCTATGGACAGTAATGGTAACTCCAGGGGATTTTTTTGCTCACCCCAATGACTTAAATGGCCTTTTTCTTCTGTTGGTTGCAACAGACATTTGCCCACTCCTTTGGTTGCTTGCCAGCTGCCACAATGATGCATTTTATAGTTGTTACTGGGGCAACAAACACTGAAAGGAGGTCAAAATAAATTTCCATGAAAGCAAAGACCAGCTCAGGGTCAAACAGGTGACTCCACTCCTGTGCAACAGGCCAGTGCCAGAATGCCTCATCCAGTCAGTCCCAGCAAGGGTTTCCCTGCAATGTCTCCTTCACCTTGCATCGCTAATAACCTGAAGACCAATTTCCTTAGCATGGGAACTATGGAGAGCAACTACTGCTTCTTAAGAAGTGATGAAGTCCCTGGCCTTGTACAACATGTCTACTGGTGCTTACATGTCACTGTTATTCCTTATGAGGTACAGCTGTGAAGTGCTTGCAGTCAATTTAGCCTTCTGTTGCTTGGGATTTACCGGAGAAAACCCAGTCTGTGCTTACCGAGGAGCAATGGGGATTGTCCTGTGAGCTGTGTGTTTCTAGAGCTGGAGACGCTTGTGTTCCCATGACTATGCCTGTAAGTGTATGCAGCTGACTGCTACGGCGTCCCTGTTCTTGTGACCTTGGGTTCAGTCTAACCAATGAGCCAGCTAATAAGTTTGTGTTAAAATAAGGAGAGGCAGTGGCAGTGGCAGTCAGAAGAAAAGACATCAGAAATCAAACCTGAGAAAAGGAATTAGGGGAAAAGAATTCATTAATTTCCTCTTTGCAATGACACATGCTTTCCACTCACTTCTTTTAAATGACATTTTACCTGCTATTAGTTTACTGTGAGCATCTCTAGCGCTGCCTTCCCTCCCCACAGCCAGTTCCCTCAAGAACAAAATTAAATTTAAGCTACTAAAGTTGGACCTTTCTGAAGTAAAAAGAATCTTTAAAAATGGATTTTTTTAAAGGTCATTTTGAACTTTATCTGAGCACACATGGAGACACAGGCCATTCAGCTAAATAATGCCATCTGACCACCTCCTGTCACCATTACTAGGATAAGAACATCATTTATGTGTCGGGAAGAGGGGAAGGCTTTCCAGTCATTCCTTTTATTCCTCTTCTAATTTTTGGAGATTTTAATGCTGTTCATTCTTACAGCTGCTTCTCCACTTCCCATTTCCCTTGATAACCCATAGGAAAGGTCATGAACTTACATTGAAATGGGACATCCTGATTTTGACCCAAAACAGGACAGACTGAACCCCATGCTCCCGTGAGATCAAGCTGCATTCTCCAGGGCTCTACCTGCTCCTCAGCCTTAGCACGTCCTGCCATGTTGGCAGTCCCTTGACAGGACGGTGTCGGAGAAGTCCATCCTCCTCCTCGGGTCTCTTTCCCTCTTCCAGTAACCTAGCTTTACAAACTAAATAAAATATAACCTATTATCATGCATCTAAGCATATGCTTAACTTCAAGCACAAGAACAATCTAGTYGACCTCATGAACCTCTTTTGTGGGTTTATGCTTCACTGTGTGTGGGTGTAGCCTGTGACACCAAAACCCTGCTCCAGAGGAAGCTCAGGGAAGTATAGTATTTATCCCAKCAGAGTCCCTATTTGCCAGAGAAACCTTCACCACTGACTTGAAGCATCTAGAATTAATTATCTTAACACTACCTTCAACATTATCTTAACAGCAAAGGCTGGCATGGCGAGATGGCTTTGCACTGCCAGCCTCCAGTCTGAACAAACAGGGCCTCTTAAAACCACGGACTCCATTTCCAGATGCATCAGATTCACCTTCAGCCATCAGTCGAAAGTAAAGGGGGTTGCACACAGCTTGCTGTGCCATGAGCCGTGCGGCAGAGCTCAGTGCTGTGAAAACACTGCATGTTATTTACTGTACCCAGCTCTCTCCAATCATGCCTTAAGCAAGGCCATATTTATTGAAGAGACCCTTAAAAATGTCCCATGACATGCTTTGTGTGAATGGGATCTGTCCTCAGATGAAATTGCAGCACTCCACCTTTTCCTGCAACGGCATCGATGTCCCAGTTCACAGCTGCCCGGTCTCCTTGAACAAGCTTCCCTTTAACAACATTCAAATATTTAATTTGCCAAGTGCTGTGGGAATCCCAAAGGTTTGGAAGAAGTATCTATTATAAATGACAAAACATGACATTATTATAGGTAGCCTGCCTACTCGATGTCATCTATGTTCTATGCTGCTCCTTTAATGAGGCTGTCTTTCAGATCCTATACATAATAGAAAAAGATCCTGATGCTAGCACTTCCCCGGTACTCTAAAAATTAAAACAGCCAAGTCCGTACAGCATAAAAAAGACTGCTTTCTGAACCCTAAAACCCTCATGTTCAGAGGAAGTGCTTTTAATATTCTGTTATTTAGTTGTACAGGCATTCAGAAGGAGGCTACTCCCTGCCACCCAGTGCAATTCAGTAAATGTTCCCCTGAAACCTAACAACACAGTGCCCTCTGCTGCATTTTTCTCTGACATATTAAAAGAAAAAAAAAAACACACCAAACCCTGCCGTGCTTTGCAGCCTATCCTCTGGCTCAAATTGAGATAAGCAGATGGTTTGTTAGTACTTATCAATGACTCAGTAACATCCAAGGTACTACATAAAACACTTTAGCCGGAGAGAAGTCAAAATAACAAAATGGATTCCATATGAGGGAGAGCAAAAGCAATTGAAAAATCAAGTAGGGAGCGCAGAATTGCTAGCAGCTCCGCGCCTTAGCCCGGCTGTCCTTCCTCTCCAAGCAGAGCTCCAAACCCAATTATTTAAGTTAAATAACTAGTTGCTATAGTCTCGTTGCTTTGTCCCTCCCACCACCCTCACCCCCATCCACCACATCCTCCTGTGACAAAATGCTTACAAGAACTATGTGAACAAAGCCAAGGACATGCAAGATTGGCAAGACCAAAGACCATGTTATCTGCAGAGATGTACATCTACACAGATGCCGTGTATCTGCATCAAATGGAGCTGCCTGCAAGCACCACCACCTCAGGGGAGAACGATGGGCTGGGAAGGAGTAATTTCTGTCATCCTACTCTTCATTTTGACTGCAGTGCTAGATGTTGACATTCCAGGGGACAGGGATCTTTGTGGATTACTGCAGAAGAGAAGGACAAACGCAAAGAAGCCTTGGGAAACTTCAAGGCCAACGACAGCACTTCAGCAATTCTTACTTTGAGCTACTATCACTTTGGGCTCAGTTAWTTAAAATCAATAAATGCATTTGCTTTGATTTGGATTTTAGGCCTTCACTGAACAGTACTAAGGCTTTCCTTCATGGATTCACCAATGATAAAGTCAATAATTTAAAATAGCTAGACATACTGTGAATATTGTCTTGGCAATGTAAGGTACCTCTGAACATGGGGACTCCAGGGATTGCACAGGCATTAGGATCTTAAAGCAGCACCCTGCTGGTGCTGTGGCTGCAGAACAAAAACATTTCAGATACTCCAAAAGACTATGTTAAGACCCRACCAAACACCAGCGTTTGGGAATGTTTCATTCTGGTTTCTGAGTTAACCTGCTAGAAAAATAGGGACCACCTGCCAACTGCATCAAGAGTCAATCTGATGACAATCTCTAAAGAGCCAGCTGTTGAGTCTTGCCACCAAAGTGTACAAAAATCATCAGATTGGCTCTAAAATTGTGCCATTAAGAAATGTTTAGTTCTTTGCACAGTCAGCCTGATATTTGAGATTGTCAGACCCATGTTTCCAAGCCATTGTTTGCAACAGAAGGTAAAAAAGAAGGTAGAGTTTCTCTCCCCATTACTGTTTTAAGCAAAACACAAAAATTGAGAAACACGTCTTGAAATGCCAAGATTTGACAAGAGTCTGGGTTTGTGTCTGGGTTATGCTGTTATCTAGCAAGGCCATGAAATCGGTATCAGCACAAATATGGGTTTATTTGATCCTTCCCTGAAATTTGAGCTTCATCCATCCCTAAACTTTTAGAAAACACAGGTCTGTTACGTCTTCTCCTTTCCACAATACCTTCTCTTGTGCTTCCTGCATCTTCCTGGGTCCCAGCCAGGCCTGGAAGCACTAAATAACCACAAGAAAGATTGCTCCTTGAGATCACCACCCAGGAGCAGGAAATATTATGAGCCTCTTGGGCGGGCCTCTTTTTACTGAAGGAACCACCCTACTCAGCAGATGCGAAACCTTGAATGGATCCAGAAATTCAGCCAACAGCTTATCCTCATCAGCATTAGCCACTATTAAGAATCAACTCRCTCCACTGAAGCAGTGAAAATCCTAAAAGGATGGCTTCTTTTGACACACGCAGTTAGCAACACTATTCCGATCAGCAGAGAGCACAGTATGTGCGAACGAAAAGGCACAAAGGGCAGAGCTCTCAACTCCAAGGATTCAAAGATGTCCAGTCTGCTTGTCCGCAGAATGGAAGAAAAAAATGAGAGGGCAACTACAAGCTGGGTGGGAATCTGGATGCACAAAAAGATCTCTCTCTGGTGCAGCTGCCCCARGGGTGAAAAACTGGGAGAATCCCTGCTCTGTTCAGCACAGTATTTAATTACCTAAAGGAAAAACCATGTAAATAGACTTTAAGAGACACACTTGATAATAAATCTATGACAAAAGGCAATGTAGAAATCTGTGCTTTTGAATTTATTATCTGACCTCCCTGCTGAGCATTCCTGTGCAGCTGCAGGATAAAATAAATTGGTCTAGCTAAAGAAACTGTAGGAAACATTTGAATATTCCCTATTCTGAAATATTAACCTGTGATGCTTCTGACTGTCTCTCTCTCAAGTGGAGAACAGCACAGTCACAGTGGACAGAMCAAGACACTAGGAATTTCACTGGAAGTGAGGAATGCAAAGGGGAGTAGACCCCAGGCCAAGACCCCTGCATTACAAGTGCAAAAGACTTCTCTTCCTAAAGCTGACCAGAATTAAAAAAAAMCGAACACCTTCATTAAAATACTCTCCTGGGAAATGTGCAGCATATGACTACTTAAAGGAACTGGTTTTGCTTAGAAATACAGCCAAGTTCCCATATTTCTAAAAGATTAAAGATTTTTTTATCCTTTATTTCTACATTTCTTTTCTTTYCCTACTTCTTTTAAAAAGCCCTCGTAAGAAACTTAGCATGGGAAGGTGATTTCTGTGCACGGGAGATGGACACCATGCCGTTCATTAAAGCAGACAAATAAAGAGCTCATCTTGTAAAGTAGCTGAGCACCAACACTTTCTGTCAGCTCTAGAAAAGCTTCTGGCATGCAGCACTTAACATAATTGAACTGTGGAGGCCATTATTCTGCAGATTTAGATCCAGCCTGAGTCTCTCTGACTTCATGAAAGCTTCACCTAGGCAAAGGGARACCCTGGTCCGCACGAATCCTTGGAGCCTGACAGCCTCATTGCTTTCCCTCTCACTGCAGCCACTTGAGGAAGAAGACCTGGCACTCTTTATAGTACTGTTTATTGTAAAATACATATAACACCATCAACAAACCTTCTGCCCTACACCTATGGGAGGAGATGTTCCTGAGCCTAAGTGCTGGCAATTTAATTATGATGCATTCAGAAAACCTCATGCTCACCTTAGCACTTTATAATAATGATATTAGCCAAAACTAAACATTGTTCAAGGGACACTAACCATACACTTTAGACTGAAAGTGTGATGAGTAAGATTAGATGAGACACATTCAGCAGACTCCCAGGGACAAATCTTGAAACAGAGGACCACCAACATCACGTCTGCAGAAAAGCAGATAAACAGCCATCTCTCATGTGCAGGCACAAACTAGCAGATGGTTTGCAAAACCAGGAAAGCGAACTTAAAGCACCCACTCTGTCTTTTACGACTTCACAAGCATAAGTTTTGCATGGAAAAAATACATGTGTACATCATTAACAGATGCAGGTCCTAACTCTTCCACTTTGATTATTTCTTTTTAACTGCCTTGTTTCTGACACCCTTTAAAAAGGAGCACAATGGCTTCTCACTGTTTATTCAACATCTTGAAGAAAAATTTTTCCTGGTGGGTCTTGAGCTCCCCCCATTGACTTCTCAATAGCAGCTAACATCGAGGCCTCATTTCAATGCTCCGCCACTGTCCAGACAAGCTTTTCTGGGTGGGATGTTGAATCTTTACAACAATGAAGATGTGATTGCCCTCTGCTGTGTGTATGCTCACTGTATTTTAGCACTACCACTGCTAACAGAAGTTACTGCTATGCCCAGCCCTTCCTGGAGAGTGCTGCTATTCAGCTGAAGAGCTTATTTTCCTCTTTCTTCAGTGAAGGAAGAATAATCATTCCTCCCTAAGCTGTTCCCCCTCCCACCCTGGCCAATGTCTCTTATGATCTGAAAGACTCTCCCAATCTCAGACTTGGAGCACAGGGTTATTACACCCTAGTGTATTATGTGCACCATCAGCACTCCAATGAGCTGATGGTAATATACTTAACGGTGCCAAAATTTGTGAATGTGCCAGGCTTTTGACATCATTTGCCATGAACACTAATCCATAAACTCTGAGCTGCAGGCCATCTGCATGTCACCCAGATGACTGGCTATCAAATCAGGTTTTCAACAGCCTCCAGCATGGCTCAGTCTCCATTAACTCTCCATTGTTAGTGTTGACAAAGGGTGTAACCATGCTCATGGCTAAGGACTTTGGCTGTCTCCTGGCTTATGACTGATTTCTACGGTAATTCAAGGACAGCCAGTTGTTATTTATTCTGAAGAAATCACTAGCCTCTCTTTTCTTCCTTCTACCCATGAAATGCTTGTGGCTTTGGGGAGATCAGGTGCTCCTTCTCCAAAACAGGCAATGCAGTTCTAAAATGCAGCACCCTTATTCTTCTCCTGGTGCAGACAGGGTAAGTTCCCAGAAGGTCAGGAAAGGCACTGGAATAATGTGAGAAAGAATTAGGCTACAGTTTAGGGCTTTTGTCACCTTCTTGATCTTTAAGACACAATCTCTACTCTTTCTTAGCTGTATTACAGCATTCTGGACATACAAAAGAGGCAGCAACCTTAGGGAATACCACTTCATAGACAGATCTGCAATGGAATATAAAGTTGGAGATAGGTCATGCTCTTTCCTTTCCTGTGCTGTGACATGAGGACTGTGTCATGGAACAAAGAGATGTGGCGGGGAGGGAGCTCTCTGCCTATTCTTCACTGTTAAATCCACTCCCTTCAGCAGCGTCAAGGCTCACAGCTATTCGAATGTACCTGAGGAATGGGAGCAAGCCCAGTGACACACGAATTTGATTTTAGACAAAAGAATGGCTAAAGACTTTCACATTGTTATGTTTAAAGCAGTTCCCTGGTTCTTTTCTACCAGCCATTTGCTCCTTCCTCCAAATATCTTCTTGCAAACAACTTAATTTAGAAATGCTTCCAACATCTGCTGTCTGCGTCAATTTGTCTTTTGGAGCCTTTTTTATGGCAGAGACTGTCTTACTCCATGTTTTTCAGAATGGTGTGTAGCTTTACACTTTTAAATATGGGATCAGACCTTTACAATGCTAAGAGCCCTCTAGTCCTGTGCAAGAGCTGCGGAAATGATGCATATTCTATTCTATTCTATTCTATTCTATTCTAATTCTATTCTATTCTATTCATAAACCTCCCCTACCAGTTTCTACCTCAATGCCTTCCCATGGCACATTATGCTACATCATTAAGAACTATTTTATGTGGTTTGGTTTTTACTAATCCTCAGACTAATGTGAGTAATACATAGGAGAGGGCTGTCTTAATGAGACCAGTTGCTTTTATTCTATCTGTTTATACTAGAGAAAGCAGACCAAGGCCTTTCATGTGGAAGGTGGGGAAGTTTACTATCATCCTATAAGCTCTTTGTATAGCTGCTGACTGGCCTACAGGGAGCCACAGTTCAAGCATGCTTAAACCTTTATTAAACAAGTCTTTCACACTCCTATGTTTAAAACTGTTCCCTGGTTCTTTCCACAAGCCACTTGCCCCTTCCTCAAAATCTCTTCTTGCAAACCACTTCATTCAGAAAAGTTTACAACACTTCTGCTGTTTCAAATATTTCGACATAGTCTCCTAGTGAGTGGAATGGTTGCCCAAAGAGCTCTAGTCAACCCCTTAGATCTACCCCCAGCACACCTGAAAAGCAAGATCTTGAGAGCTCAATATGATCTGGTATTCTGAGGGAGAAAAAAACCCACAGAACAGAAGAGAGATTCAGGGCCTATACTGTTAACAATAACCAGAGCTACTATAAGCCTTTGAGGTGCACGGGCAGGATACTAATGTGGCGGTCCCTTCCTCTCTAGAACTGAGTAGTCATCTTCCCTCTTCTTCCTCCAGAGTTCAATCCTTTCCTTTTCTCTCAACCATCAACAGCAACTGCCAACACGGCAAGCCCTTACCTCCCTGCTCTCTCCTCCACTCCAGCTTTGAGTAAAGCAAAGCTAAGCAAGATACTGCCATTATAGTGATTTCAGATCACCCATTTGTGTTCCAAGTTGACATTGTGCCCCTCATCTATTCTTCATAGAATCATTGGATCATAGAATCGGGTTGGAGGGGACCTTTAAAGGTCATCTAGTCCAACCTTCCTGCAATGAGCAGGGACATCTTCACCTAGATCACATTGCTCAGAGCCCTGTCCAGCCTGACCTTGAATGTTTCCAGGGATGGGGCATCTACCACCTCTCTGGGCAACCTGTTCCAGTGTTTCACCACCCTCATCGTAAAAAATCTTCCTTATATCTAGTCTGAATCTACCCTCCTTTAGTTTAAAACCATTACCCCATTCTCGCTCTAACGTAACAGTGATAATAATAACCAAGAGCAGAGAGAGCACAGAAGGGAAAAAAAACCCTCAAGTGACGTAACTTGCCTTGGACATTTATTCCTCATGGGACTTGGCACATTGCCATCAGTTTTGAGCGTTTCAACAGAAAAAGATGTTTCGAATATTTATTACATTCTCTAATCTTTCTGGAGCTGATGGATGCCAACTTCAACATGAAAACCCACCAACCTTCAGACAGTGACACAAACCCTTGAGCTTGCGATATTAATTCCTGTAAGAATACTAAGGGTAATGATGTTTCTCATCAGGTAAAAGGACTCTGAGAAGGAGGGAGAACAATTAACCAAAGCTAGGAACCAAACAAGCAGTTTTGGTTGGACTTTGAAAAAAGTATAGTGGATACTTCTGGCCCCTGCATGTTATGTCAAACCTTAGTAGCTGCAGGTATCGAATCCGCTTTCCTACATGCTGATACTGAAATAAGAGGCTGCAAAACTTAGATTTGTTTTTCTCTGTGGGGAGTGTAGAAACACTCTTAGTCTAGAACTCTTTCATCGCCAACATTCAAATAAATGTAATACACATTTTTTCAAGCTCACTGGGCAGTGAACACCACAGATACACGTGATCAAAAAGGAATTAAGCAAGTTAATTCAGTTGTCTCCCAACAGGCCCATTTTCATCACCAGTGGCATTACAGCTTTTATACGTGATTATTTTTAGCATTAGTAAATAGCAGTAGGGCTGGTCTGTGGCAGGCAAGAGAGGGAGCACTGGACTTTATTAATCTGCTTTGTTACAAACTTCTTATTGAACCTTACTAAATCGCTCTGTCTCTGTGCTTTCCTCACCTATGGGAAATAATTCCTGTCACTCAGAAGCTTGCAGGGTTTGATTTAGTAACATTAGTGAAGTTCTTAGATATTAAACCAGGGCTACCCCTTATGATTGTTTACAGAAAGTTGTTGCTGCAATTGGTAAACACTGGCTTGCTCTGCAGGGAGATGACCGGGTTCTTGGGACCTCTGCCAAAAACCCACAGAAGCAGGGGAATAACCAGGCAGGATTCCTCCTGCCCAATGCCCTGAGCCAAGCTCTTTCCTCCTGTTCTATGCCCTGATCCAGGCTCTTTCCACTGCTAGGCCAGGACGTCCCCCTCCACCTTTCAGTCCCGACAATTACTGTGATTCTTGGGAAGAGAATAATCAATCTAATTAGAGATGTGTGTAATGATAAGCAGTATCAGATGTTTCACCATCCCCTTCCTTTACCCCTGTAATGTGAAAGGATTTCTTTTTCTGCTGTCCTGGCTAACGTGTTCTCAAGCCATAATCCATTTTATTACAGGAGCAGCTCCACCTGGATCCCTGTTCTCCTCCTTGTGCATAAGAGACCCGAGCAGCAGGTGAAGGCAGGTGGGGGAAAGCTGCCCTCCCTCTGCAGAAGGCAGCCTCCCTCCCAGAATTTGCCCTAATTCATAGGGCACCGAGGGGAGACAGAACAGGCGCCCTCGGCCCCCACCGCGGGTACTTGTCGCACGCCGGGACACGGGGCGATCGCCGCCACCTCGGGACCGGACGGTCCGCGGCGAGGACAGGAGGCGGGGGAAAGGCCAACGACCCCTGAGTCAGCCCCAGCTCCCCTCTGTCCCTCCCAGTCGCTCCCCGACGGAACTCTTTGCCGTCCCCAGCCTTTGGAGGCGCCGCGGAACCCGCGGGGCGAGCGGGCGCTGTGGGCGGCCACACGAGGGACCGCCCCGCCACCGGCCAAGGCCAGCGCTGCCCTCCCGCCACCCASTCAGCGCGACGCCCCCGGCGCATGCGCCCTCTCGTCTCCCTCCCCTGGGGTTATTCCACACCTCCTCTCAGACGGGAGGGGTGGCTTAAAGAAATGCAAGTTTATCCCTCGATACATCACCTTTAGGTAAACAGTAGCGCTTCTACCCGTGATGAAAAATTGATCTTTATTACTTTACAGTGAGTCATAGCGCGTGTRGCTGAAAGAAGGGGCAGGAAGCTTTCTTTGGCATTTTGCCCTCCCCCTCCCCGCGCATAGGTCGGTCCGGCTCGTCACCTTCCCCGCTCCGGAAGGGGCGGGGTGGGGCTGGGGTCAGTGCGGGCGTTGTGTGCGCGCCGCTGCCGTTGGGCGAGCAGGGCGCGCGCTGGGCGGTTGCAGCTCGTCGCTCCCCGCCTCAGCCGCCGGCCCCGCCATGCCGCCGCCGGGCCAGACCCAGCTCCCGGACTGGGACGGCCTGAAACTCCGCGTGCGGGCCCTCATCGCCTCCCACCGCGTCATGATCTTCAGCAAGAGCTATTGCCCCTACTGCAATAAGGTGAGGCGGCGGCGGGAGTCACCTCGGCGCGCTCCCCCGCGGGCCCTCTCCTCCGGCCGGCAGCCGCCGGAACGGGGGCTCTCGGAGCCGCTTCCCTCCTCTCGCCGTCGTGGCGAGTGCCGGGCGGAAGGATTCTCGCCGGGAGGAGGAGGCAGGCCTGGCGCGGCCCCCCGTGCGAGGCGAGAGACTTCTGCCCTGAGGGCGCCCGCTCGCACGGCTGGCGGCCCGCCCCGGGCCGGGGGAAGTGCGCAAGGGGATGAGGGCTGGAAAGCAGACGTTGCGGGGAGGCACTTTATACTTATGAATAGATTATGCTTATGTTGTGYTAATGAAACAGAAAGAAAGAAAAGTAACAAGTATATGATCAAAGTTACGAAATCTTCAATACAGGCATGAGATAATAGATTATTCCAGTTTGGAAAAGAAAATGATTAGGAGGAGTAGAAAGATAATATACGCTAATCATGAGTAATATCAGATARGGTGACCAGGAAATGATTTCTGAGAAACACTCACCGCAGCAAACGGCAACAACTGCATTTACCAGAAAACAATTTTGAAATGAAAAGGAAGTAAACCTCCATGCAATACATAAACCAGAGAACTTACTGCCACCTAACATTGTAAAAGCCAAAATTAGAAGGAGATCAAAAGAGCTATTAGACCAACTAAAGATGTTTCGAATATTTATTACATTCTCTAATCTTCTTGTGACGGCGCCCTTGGGATTTAGACGGTACAGAAGTAGCTCAGTATCCATCCATTAACTTAAGTTAAGCACCAGGTGCTACCGCTTGGAAACCCCCTTATCAGGCTTGAAATGAGGCAAAGATCCTAACCGGCGTCCTTAGCAGTTCTTTCCCTTTGTCACTTGAGCGAAGGGGTAGGTGAGTGTGTGGGAAGTTCTGCACAGTGTGCTTGTTTCTCAGCTAAACAGCTTTTGTATCTGTTACTTGAAGGTCAGGGTGCTGGTTGTGTTGCTTTCTTACTGAAAGTTTGAGCATCACATTGGTGTTCAACTTGGACAAAGTTGCATCCCTGGGGAGGRCTAAGTTAAGTTTTCTGCTGTTTTCGAAATTTGAGGGAGAAGGTTTAATCTATAGCAAGTACATTCTAAATGCTAGTCATACTGTGTGTTTAAAAAAAAMCAACAAAAAACTATTGATTAATTGTGATGTTTAGAGAAAAATATCTACGTAGCCCTGGTTTTGCGTCAATATCACAGGGTAGCTGTACCTAGTGAGCCAGAGTCACTAAAGAAAAACAGGACCTTCATTAGAATTTTGTGATACCAACACACTATAGTCATAGCCCACACAGAATCTGGGCGTTTGTAGGCATTGTGATTCTTGGATGCTTGCAAAAAGCATGTTATGAAATGTTAGTTAAACCTCATAACACCATATTTGATGTGGCTATAGTGGAAAAACATAATTGGAACTGTGGGATCGGGTCCTGGTGTTCCTTAATGGAATTGACAACCAGGAAAACACTCAAAAGCTGCACTCCCATATGTAGGTTAGATTTAGTTCCAGTAGCTCTTGTGAGGGAGGAGATGCTATGACCATATAGATATCCTACATCACTTGCAACTTAATTTTAAGTTTTGGGAAAGGAAGCTTCTGTGTATGAAAGGGTAGGGAAAACYAATGCCTTCTTTCCAAGAATGTTTTGGCAGAAAGATAGTATAGCATAGTAGGCAGCTCAAATCCTTCCTAAAATTTGCTTGTTTTATCAACTTCCTCAACGGAAGGTTTAGCAAGTGAAGTAATGATAGGGTTGGAGTCTTGCTCAAGTCTAGTCCAGTTGACAAAAATGTTATCTTCTATCAAGGAGAAATTCTTTTGCTGAGGACTTCAGTGTTGTCCGTTGAGAAGTACTTAGTTGTGCCTGTCTGTATTGCTCTGCGTGCTTTTAGTGATCATGACTGCTCAAGTGTTGATGTGCATGGCACTCAGTCCAGTGTTTTTGAGATTGTACAATGGCATAGTAACTTTTTAGACCTTGCAACCTTTTCCTGCATCTGTTTCTGGTATTGCAGTGGGGCTAGACTAACACAAGGAGCTTAAGGGGAAAAGAATTGATTGTAGTCCTGTAATTAAATTCCACATTAATGTTCTTTCCTACATTTCTTCAGAGCTTCTCCATTAGGCAGGATTACTTGCTTCASGGAAACAATGAGATATGAGGAATATTATCTTTATTGTCTTGGAAAGGGAAAGAATGAATGTCGTGCATAGGAGGGCCCTCTCTCATGGCCCTTTCTAGGAGGGAGAGTTGAAAGACCCTATAAGAATCTTTGTGAGGAGGGGGGTGGAGGAAGAGCTGATTGCTCTAGTAGGCAGATTTCCTTGGGTTACTTTCCTGTTGAGAACAGAAGAGAAAGGTAATATAATGAARAAAACTTGTAGAAGAGGTATATATTGCAGAGGAATAATTAGAAGAAGAAAGCTTATGAGAGAAGGAAGCCACACACGAGACATCAAGTGATAAAACAGAGAAATATCTGCAATGGTGTGACTATTAACAAACCCTCCCACTGAAGACTTAGAAAATAGTGAAAGGAATGGGGGAACAATGGGTAATGCAACATTCTTGCTAGCTGATCTAGTCTGTAGAATTAATGAAGTGGATATAATTTGWAAGTGTAGTTACAGCTTGGGTACTTAGCCTATGATCGCATAATTCTGAGTTCTTAAAAACAGGCGGATATGAATAGTGTGCACTGTCTGTCTTTTACTGTGGATGGTTGTTAGCAATGTGCTTTTGGTAGGATTAATTGAAAAACTGATGATGTTTAGCAGTAGTGCAGAGAACACTCATGCTCTAAAAGGACCTGATCTGGGGAGTGGGAAGAATTCTTTATTTCGAATGGATGTTGGAAGAAAATGAAGATTGTGCTTTCCTTCAGAAAAGCGCTGCAAATAAATTCTCTAAATGAATTAAGTAGTTGATTCTGTTCTGTTTAGCTAGTAGCATGACTAGGCAATTGTGCAGTTCTTTTTCTGCAAATGCAATTTATTGCTTTAGCAAGGCAGCAGTGGAGAGAGGGTGGTGTTAGAATTATTTCCTTGTCATAATTTGACTGTTCTTTAATTTCTTACCACCCTGGAAAGATTAATATTAAAGTAAGATAGAAATGCCTAAAGAAAACACAGGTTTTTTAGCATGAAGAATTGCCAAGTCTGAACMCTGTGATATGTTGAAATTATTTTAAGAGCAACAACTGTGGTTGCATAGAAGTTGCCGGTTATTCTAGTTATATGTTGTGCTGTTACCAATTATGTTCTGTATCCACAGGGGTTTCTGGTCAATTCAGCTGTAGCTATTATAGAATGTTAGCTGATATGTGAAACATCAGATATAGGACATACCATTATTACTGAACTTTACTGCATAAAGCTTATTTCAAACCTGCTTAGCTACCCTAGTGACAGAAAGCATCTCCAGGAAGAGTTTTCTAAAGTGTTACACCAATTTATCAGTTTCAGAGGAATTATGTACTGTTTAGTAATATTTGGAAATTTTTCTAGTCTGTCTCTTTTTGTGAAAACTGGAAGGGTTTAGCAGGTAAATGAGGCCATTGCATTGGTCAGAAGGGAAGTAAATGGTTGTATCGGTGACCATACAACCTAGTACCCTGTCCCAGACACTTGTTGGAGAAATGACATTTTTAGGATTGGGGTATAAGGAAGGAAATTTCCCAGTATGCTGCTGAAGTTTCCAGCACTGTGAGGCTTGGGAATTTCTTGACCTGAGTTTGTATTAGTTTTATTGAGTTAGAAGTTTTCAGTGGATCTTTCTTTCATTAGTTGGTCTAATAGCTCTTTTGATCTCCTTCTAATTTTGGCTTTTACAATGTTAGGTGGCAGTAAGTTCTCTGGTTTATGTATTGCATGGAGGTTTACTTCCTTTTCATTTCAAAATTGTTTTCTGGTAAATGCAGTTGTTGCCGTTTGCTGCGGTGAGTGTTTCTCAGAAATCATTTCCTGGTCACCTTATCTGATATTACTCATGATTAGTGTATATTATCTTTCTACTCCTCCTAATCATTTTCTTTTCCAAACTGGAATAATCTATTATCTCATGCCTGTATTGAAGATTTCGTAACTTTGATCATATACTTGTTACTTTTCTTTCTTTCTGTTTCATTAGCACAACATAAGCATAATCTATTCATAAGTATAAAGTGCAATAGATACTTCTAATTAAGATGCTGACATTTGTCTRATWTTTTTTTTTTTCCCCTAGTCAGTATCTTCAGTAGCGAATAAAGGTCACTTAAATGCATTGTCTTAAATCTGTCCTTTCTTCAGTGTAACCCTTTCTTGTTCTGCTAACGTTCTCTGTCCTGTCTTCCCTCCTGCCAGCTGCTGTTGCAACGTTTTAGCAGTTTTTTTAAAAAAAAGCTGCAAACTAAACCAGCAGCCAAGCAGCTAATTTTGTGACCTCCCTCCAGATTCTTAGCTTACCACTTTGTAGTAGTAATCCCTTTAAGCTTTGCTTTTTAGATCTTTCATGGCATTCAGCTTGGGCTTTTTAACAGCAGTTGCAGMGTGGGAGGTCTGGAACAGTCCCACTGCTGTTTCCCTTTCATTCAGTCCATAGCCATAGTCATTCCAGTAAGTAAGCCTGAAATAATGGTGAGTTGAGGACACAAGTTTTTGGGGCCACCTAGGTGGTTAGAGGGCTGGAGCACAGGATGTGTGAAGAAGGAGCTCAGTTTGTTCAACCTCGAGAAGGCTAAGCAGGGATTTTAGTTGCTGTCTTCAGCAACCAAATGGGAAGACAATYAGACTCTTCTCAGAGTTGCAGAGTGAAAAGACAAGGGCTAATAAATACAAATTGCAACAAGAGATACTCCAATGAGATAAAGCAGAAATTCTTTACTCTGAGGGTGGTCAAACATTGGAACAGCCCAAAGAGGTTATGGTATCTCCGTCCTTCTACATATTCAGAACTGGAGTGGACAGTGCTTGAGCAACTTGATCAAACTTCACATTTGGCCCTGCTTTGAGCAGGGAKTTGGATCAGATGACCTCTAAAGGTCCCTTAAAACTTAAATTATTCTGTAATTGTAGAACTAATGTAATCAGTTATACAAGCAGAGTTTATTTTTGTATATTATGATTGATACGTGATGTGATAAGAAACTTTCCATGTAGGTGGTAAAGAATATAAAAGCTTTATGTTTGTCTGCATAAAGCTGAAACTCCAGTAGCAAGCACTGGAATACTCAGCCTTTGGYATAGTAACAGCATGGATCACAGCAACATTAAAAACATATTAACCATGTTTTTGACATATTTAAGCTTATTAGATGTGACTCAACTTACTCTTTGTGAAGTGCTGTCAATAAATTTGTGGTTCATCAGAAAGCTGGTTGTAAAAGATTTCTTCTGAATTGGCAGCAACTTAGCGTGCTTTATTGTTCAGACTTGATGCTGACAAGGGGATCCRTCACACAGACATGTAGTGATTCCTGCTAGAGCTGTTTTCACATCAAGACAGTTATGATTAAAAGCAGGTATTCTACCCATTGCCTTACAATATCTATTTTCACAAATAAGTCTGCAAATTATATTTCGAAGGAGTAAATACTGCCAGATGTAATACTAGCTCCTATGCCGTGAGGTATGTTATTGTCCAACTGGAAGGACAGTTCACAATTGCAATACTGCCAGTTTTACAAATAGGAGTTACCGTAAAAAAATCTTAGTTCTAAAATGCTGCCTGATTTGGATCTGGTAATGGTACACTCTGTCCATCCAGACCTGATGTTAGAAAAACACCCAGAACTCTGTCCAGGCTGGGGAGAATCTCCTCTAAGTTGTCATTTAGGATGTTTTTTTTTTTTTTTTCTTTTTAAGACTAGTCTTGCATATAGAGTTCTCTTTTCTTTTTTCCTCTTTTTTTTTCCCCCCCTTTTTAATTTATTGCTGACTTCTGGATGCATGAGCCATGTTTCTAGGACATGTTCCAGTGATACTGTATCTGAGTTTATTCATGGCAATGCAGGAGAAAAGCAGCCTTTTAATGACCAAGCATCTTTAGAATGCTTCTCCTGCTTAATGGAGAATAGCAATTTAAGGGGTTAAAAAAATGCAACTGTTACATTCTGGTGTTAACTCTCTCAATATTTCACAAGCAAGATATGAATCACTCCTGCCTGATCCTGGAGGCTGAGGCAGATGTTAAACAGTAAACCAAAAATCAGAGCTGGAAAAAAATTCATGAGAACATCTACTCTTGTCCCCTGGCTCAGTGTAGGAAAAGCGGTAATTCAAAAACTTTTGAAATGTACTTTGAAGCCGCTCTCTGATGAAGATTGTCATCCACCYAGGCAATATGTTCCAGTGTCTTGCTATTAGGAAAAGCTTCTCCTAAAGTCTAATCTCAATCTCTTGATGCAGTTCAAGACCATTAGTTCTTATTCCATCCCCCACCACTTCTCTTCTTTCTTGAGGTAGTCAATTGTTTCGTTCCTCATCTTTTCTTTGTTAAACCCAACACACTGACTCCTTACAGTAATTGTTCTCTGCTTGTTCTAAAACTTTTCTGAAGTACAGCAACCAAAAGTGAAGGCAAGGCTAGTAGGCATGAGCTGTCCTAGTGCTGAGTACACTTGGAGAGTACTACCCTTTCTGCAGCTTTTTGTAATGGCCTTTTTTTTGCATTTACTTGACAGTGTTTTGTTTTGCGTGTTATCCTCTACTCCCTTTTTTTTCTTTCCTTAGTATTTTCAAGGGATCTGGCTGCTACTTTATCTCTCTTCTTGATGTTTTTCCATATGGCAGTTATTCTCATGGCTTTTGGTGTCTGTTAAGGATGGAGAAGTCTGCAGCTAAGCAAATTGTGTATATAAACTTTTTCTTAAGGTAATGAAACTTGTATTGGAAGATTGCTGTGATATAGGATGCTTAATCTGAATGCTGTTAAATAGCCTGGCTTTAAGTGAGGAACATGCAAAACATAGAAGTAGTGCCAAACTTTACCAAAGGCATGTAGAGCTAGGCCCTCAAAGCATAATAACGCARACTTAAAAGTTACCTGTGTATGTCCAACAATCAAGAAGAGTTTTACCCTGAGCTGTGTATCAGGTCTTGTGAAAGCTTTGCACTGGTATTGTGTCTCTTTCTGTTGCAGGTGAAAGAACTCTTCCGCTCTATGCGTGTGGAGTACTATGCTTTGGAACTTGATGTAACTGGTAAGTAAAAGAAAGAAAGGGGATATATAAAACAATTAAATCTTAATATATTCAGAGATAAAATCAATTAGGCTTCAGTGTAGATTTTAATACAGGATGTGTTTTTAATATAACTGAAGGCTTTGATTCTCTATACAAATCATCAACTGATAGAGGATGTGAGATGTGATTTTTCTCTGAGGAGCTCTGGTGGTATTTTTCTCCTACCTCAGGTTCTTTTGTGGCTTTAGATGAATTGTTAATGTTTGACTTGGTATGTGGGTCACCTTTGTAGGGAAAGTTGCTGAGTCATTGGAAGGAAGGGTAAATTCCAGTACCTTGGCTGTTGCTAGTTTGAGGGTTTTTTTTAAAGCCCAAGCTGCTTTAGTTTTAATGCATGTGTAATGCCTTATGCATGTATGTCCATAATGCATGTAGTTTTTAAGGTAGTTTTAAGAACAAGTAGTTTCTAACATAATTCTTAGTAAACTCTTGCACTGTTAGTAAGCTATTGAATGTGTATTATCATCAATTTTTTTCTGTACAAAACTTAGTTTTCAATGCTTTTTTAAAGTGCTAATGGTTTTTTGAAGTGTTTGTGCTTAAGCAGTGTTTGGGGAAAATGTACTTATTTATTGATCCATAGCATCTCTTCTTACTTACTTTTACTTCTTATTGAAGTTGTGATACTGTGAACTAATTGTAGCCAAAGATGTTCAAAATACAATGCACAGTCATTTTTTTCTGGAATTACTCCTAATTAATAATGTATTTTTCTTACAATTGCTCTGATGACTGATACTAAATAGATATGGTCTTAGAGTAAAAAGATTTTAGTCAAAGTGATTACTGTAAATTCTCATTCCCACATTTACTGCTGGACATCTGCTGAGAGATCCAAATTGAGCCTGTGTGTAGGTGCTGATGATTCGGATGACAGGTCAGGCAATGATAATCTTAGAACTGGAAGGTTTAAGATAGTGTGGTGGGTAGAAGAAGTCTGAAGGCAGCTTCAGGGTAAGTGGAAGAGCATTTTCATTCTTCCCATCCCTGTATTCTCATAGTACAAAGCTGCTGGGCAAAACTATGTGCACTTAGAACATACTCCAAAACCAGACAATTCTCATGAAAGAAAAGYTGTCTGTATGATCTACTGTGATATCTGGAAAAGAATTTTTGTGTGGTACCAAGTGTGACACTGTCGGGAAGAGACTGATCAAGAATCCAGGGAATCCAGGGACTAAATTCTCTTATTTCAACTTTACTCCATTCTGTAGAATTATGGCTTGAAGCACCAATTTATCCTTGGTATTTTAGCATGCTCTTTTGAGAAGTAGTTTCTGAAGACTTGCTTATCTTCAGGAAGTCTACAAATATGATGCTCAGAATTGTTTTCTTGGCAGACCTACAGTATATTGGAGTCCAAACCTTTTAATACTTCAGGTTGTTTTAAAAGCTTCCTTGTTGAAAATTGTTCTATAATGTACCTGTTTCTGTTATTCTTAGCTGATGGGCCCAGTATTCAGCAAGTGTTAGCAGAGCTAACTAATCAGAGGACAGTGCCTAATGTATTTGTGAATGGAACTCACATAGGCGGCTGTGATTCAACTTACCAGGTAACTTTTCTTTAAAAATCAGCTGGAAATAGACAAGACTACTGAGTGAATTTGCTGTTTGATCATAATTAAATTGTGTGTGACGTATGAGATCGGGTGATGTAGGTCAGAGAAGGCAACGTCATTCAGTTTTTGTTTGCTCAGAAATGTGTGTGGTAATTTGATTTTTTTCCTCCTCTCCCCCCCCCCGCACCCCTTTCCCCCCCAGGCTTATCAGGATGGATCACTGCAGAAACTTCTTGGGGATAGCAAAGATGCAGAACCTTATGATTATGACCTCATTATTATTGGTGGTGGCTCGGGTGGACTTGCGTGTTCCAAGGTATGACGTGAAAATTGCATTAAAGAACAGGCTGTATATGAAACTTCTTCAAAAGTTAGTCTATTAATTACAGTAGTATAAATCAGTGTATACTTTGATGATGATTACCATTCAACTTGTTAATTAATGAATCAGTAGTGGTCTAGTAATGTGCTCACTCAGATCATGGTCTGTGTGGACCAGTTTCTAGCCAATGCCTATTCAGGTTTCGATCCTAATAATAGATTTTAGGTTCTTGGCTGAGGGTGGAACCAAAAGTTTTTTAAGTATCTCCTCTTCATGTGTAGTACACAGGCACTTTAACACTTCCAAACGGTAACGCGGAAAAATTAAAGGCTATTCTTGAAGTACTTTTGACTGTTTAGGATTCAGAATTACCAGTCATCTAAAATGAAGTGCTTTCAGGTGTTCTCTCAAGGAACTGGTTCACTCTTTTGTTTCTCTTTCTAGCTGCTTTTTCAGAAATGGTGATAGAGATTGTGTGCCTCTTACACAATTAGCTGTTGTTCAGAGTGCCTCAGGACCCAAGCTGTGGGTTCAGTTTTCTCTTCTACCTGAGGAGTTTGAACACACACTTCCCACCTCTCAGCCAGGTATCCTAACCATCAGTTTATGGTTTGGGCATGGTGATGTTACTCTTCACAGCCTTGGTGACTGCTGTACAACAACACAGTTAAGCATGCAACTTTCACTAGATAAATATAAGGCAGGCAGGAGAAGGTGACAACTAAATTCTTCAACTGGCCAATTAAGCATTTTCAGAATGCCTTAGATCTTTCCTCACAGTGCCTTCTGGGACATCAGTTATGAGCTTGGTGATAATTACCGAACTGTTCAAAGTGGGAGAGGTCAGGTATTCACAGAACACAAGATAGCTGGATAACTCTAAACCTGGTTTGAGCCAGGACAGCAGTAACTGTGCAGTTGTTCTTAAACAGATTTGAGGCACCTAAAGATTTRATACAAGCCCTTGAAAGATCAAACAATGGGTAGCTTCAATCAAGTGCCTGGTAATTCCTTGGATAGAGTATCATAGGATTATTCAGGTTGGATGGACGTTAGGGGGATGTCTAGTCTAAGCTCCTGCTCCCGGCAGGGTCAGCTATGAGGTCGAACAAGATTATGCAGGACCTCATCCATTTGGGTCTTGAAAATAGCCAGGGGTGGAGATGGCACAGCCTTTCTGAGAAACCTGTTTCACTGCTTGAGTGTCCTCATGGTGTGAAAGTTCCTTATATCCAGTCTGAAACTCTCTTGTTTCAACTTATGGCCATTGTCTTTTGTCCCTCCACTACTTGCCAGTGTGAAGAGCCTGACGCAGTCATCTTAATGACCTCGTCATAGGTATTGAAAAGTTGCTGTTGAGTCTCCTCCAAATCCACCTTTTCTCCAGRCTGAATATGTCAAGTTCCCTCACCCTTCTTATAGGGTGTGCGCTCCAGCCCCCTGAGCATCTTGGTGGTCCTCCGTTGAACTGTCTCCAGTTTATTAACGTCACTTTTTTMTTATTCATGAACATGCCAAGTCAGTCCTGCCCTCTTGAGAGAAAAGGAGAGCTAACAGCATAAATATTTCTTTGGGTGAGGTAGAAGAGGATCATAGGCTGATAAGCCCATCTCATATCCTCTTCAGATCATGTTTTTTGACAGTGTAGGATGATATGGATGCAGCATTGAATATAAGCATCCATTCAAAGTTTGGAAGAAAGTAATAGTTTTTGAGGGATTTGAATTTTTGTCTAGTGAAGGAGGTAGAAGAGCCATATATGATAATGAGACTAACTAGCAAAAGAGCCTTCTATTAGTGCTAAGTATATCGTGACCATAAATGAGTGGACAGGCTTTCTTGGTCAGGCAAAAGTTCAGTCATGCTGACTTGTCTCTCCGTCCTTTACAGGAAGCTGCTGCCTTTGGAAAGAAAGTGATGGTATTAGATTATGTTGTTCCAACGCCTCTCGGAACATCATGGGGTAAACTGCTGTTAACTTGTATTTTATGATGTTTGAGTTGTTAGATATTATGAATTTGTGTTCTTCGAAATTGTGGCTGAATTCCTGTAATTCTGGAACACAAATAACAAAGGAGTTGTTTTCCTGGCATGCCTGCTTTTCTGGACAGTTATTTCTGTTTCGTGCATTGCTAACTCTCAGTTCTTTGTCAAATGTTGTTCTAGTTCTGTTCACTTTCAAATTGTGTCTGGATAGTGTGTGCGTGCATGCATGTTCACATTCTCATGTTTGTGGGKTTTTTTTGCCTTTTAGTTCATCTAGTTCTATTTCGTGGACAACTGATCTAGGCTACCTCTAGAACAATGTGACTATATGGCTATGCATGCCTCACCTTTCCATAATTAAAGACAGTTGCTGTCTGACCTTATTAATGCTATTGGCAGTTGAGAATGAGTAAGGAACTTCATTGATCAAGTTTTATTTAGTTGAGGTATGAATGTGGTTTCATAGCTAAGATTTCAAACAAATACGTATTTCAAATTCCACATAAGAGGTGATACTAAACTCTAGGAACTCTGGGCTTTTTGCCTTGCTTACTTGCCAATCTGACTAAAATCTGAAGCACTCTGGGGAAAGTATCCTGGGTCTATGTTTAAGACAACACATTGTACCCTTCTTGGCTTCATGTATTCAGTTTAACAGGTTACTTGACACAAACTTGTAAGCTTAGTGTGTTCATTGTATTTTAAAAATGTCTCTTACAACAGAAATTTCATGTTACTTGTGTGGCTATAGCAAACATCACCAACTGGTATATGGGTGATTATACAAAGCACATGATAGGAAAAGGATAAATATCCTGCTCACACAGGTAATAACATGGTTCTTTCCATCTTAGGACTTGGTGGCACATGTGTAAATGTAGGTTGCATTCCTAAGAAGCTAATGCATCAAGCAGCACTTCTGGGTCAGGCACTTCAAGATTCAAGGAAATACGGGTGGCAGTATGAAGAACAAGGTTAGTAAGAACACAGAGGACAGACCAAGACAGTGTACAGATGAGACTCTGAGCTTAACATCGTTCTTGTACTTCGGACTTAGTAAACTAGAGGCAGAGTTCAGTAGTTTTCTTAGGTGAATCAGAAGGCGTCCTCCTTCTTGAGTCATAGAAACCTTTAGGATTGAAAGATAATTGTGTTTTGTTCCCTATATCTGAATTAAATGAAAGAACTTCTAGAGTGAGCTTATTTCAGATAGTAACAAGTCAGGTAAATATTAGCATAGTAGAACAAGACTTTAATATGTATCCTCATTAGTGATGATAATCATGTTTTCTTAGCATGATGTACAATGAATAATGCTTAAGTTTTTCTTTAAGGGTTCATTGCACTTTGATTTCTTTAAATATGAAACTAATATCTTCTTTCAGTTAAACACAACTGGGAAATCATGGTGGAAGCAATTCAAAACTACATTGGTTCTTTAAACTGGGGCTATCGAGTGTCCTTAAGAGAGAAATCTGTGACATACCTCAATTCTTATGGAGAATTCATTGAACCACACAAAATTAAGGTATGTGCTGTGTTTAAAACATTTAGTTGGGAGGGAAAACTCTTGTTCTAAAACTGCCTTTTAAAATCCAACAAGGAAAAGGCTTCATCTTGACATTGCCAACTTAAGTCAAATGTGGTTAAAAACTCATTTGTGAAATAAGTTATTGATTGAAATTATTATTGTACTTTAGTACATGCCACAGTGTTTGCAAACCTAGTAACTGTTATGCAAGAGTAATGTGGGTATCTGTAAATTTATGTCTTGCATGACTAGAGTAGGGTCGTCTCAGTTGATAACATCATGACTGAGGTCAGCAGCCTGAGAGGGTTTGGGGGGAAGAAAAGCTTTAGCTGCACGATTTTGCCACTTGAAAAATCTTCATATTAAAGCATAAAAACTATTGAAATTAAATTCAGATTAAGGATTTGCATAATAGTGCTGCTAGAACCTTATGCTGTATCAGCATAAGAATTGAATTGTCAGTTTTGCAAGACAAAACGTGTGCTGGCAATCTTACTGTAAGTGATCATATTGTAGCAAGGTTAACTTAGAAGAGGTACATATTGAAGACAACTGTTTGGTTCRGTGTGTGTCTGAACCAGTCTGTTTTCAATATGAGTTTATGAAGGCTGAACTACATGTGTGTTAAACCAAGAGACTATCACTGAAAAGATAGTAGTGTGCTCAACTTACCTCATCTGTCAACTGTTCTAGTGTCCAGATATGCAGGTCATCTACTTAATTGTCCGTAGTCTATAAATTAAGTAGAACGGAAAGACTTTCAGCAGGAGGTTGGACTAGATGACATCTTGAGATCCCTTTCAACCTGATGACTTGATGGGGAGGAAGTTTCCCTTCATCTGTGTTGGAAAATAACTAAAGAGCAAGAATGAGGGTCAGAGTTGGAGGGATGCATTGGCAAGATGAAATTTCTCAAGACCAAGGGCCTCTAGAGGTCAAATTAATTTGAATTCATTTAAGGTTGGGTCTTAGGCCTTCTGAAATCATGTAACAAGATCCTTTTTTTTTTTTTTAATTTCTACATTGGCCTAGGAACTAATTGATGTTATTCTGTCAGCAGCATTGTTGGCCTTTTATTGGAAGTGGGGGGCATAGGGGGCTTAATTTGTGATGGCTTTTTATAACTTGAAAGTAAAGTTGTTATGAACAAATCAGTCTAAATGAGTAGTTGAACTAGGCAGGATTCAGAGAGTAAATGATTTTAAGTGCTCGAACTACTGTGAGGAAAGCCTGATAGTTTGTGATTTAAACCTATTATTCTTCAGTGACCTGCATGGCTTCTCTAAATGCATTAGTTTCTTATTGGAACTGCTTGTTCTTGATTCTTATCCACAATATTTAAGGGGAAGATTACATAATTTTTTTTATTTTATCTTAAAACCTGTTCCTATGATAAAGACTTTCTTAACTGTGTCTATATAAACAGGCAACTAACAGAAAAGGACAAGTAACCTATCACACAGCAGAGACTTTTGTCCTGGCAACAGGAGAAAGGCCTAGATATCTGGGTATCCCTGGAGATAAAGAATACTGTATTACAAGGTGAGATGAAAAGGCATAATAGACTGAACTTTGTCTGCTCTAATGTTTGTGAAGACAAACAAGCTTGTGTTGAAAGAACCTTGTAACTTACACTTCTTTTCTTTTTAGTGATGACCTCTTCTCCCTGCCTTACTGCCCTGGCAAAACTCTAGTTGTGGGTGCTTCCTATGTGGCCCTAGAGTGTGCAGGATTTCTTGCTGGTCTAGGTCTAGATGTCACAGTGATGGTGCGTTCCATACTCCTTCGGGGCTTTGACCAAGAAATGGCAGAAAAAGTAGGTGCTTACATGGAAACACATGGCGTAAAGTTCATCAGGAAGTTTGTACCTSTTCAGGCAAGTGCTTTCTTTAGTTTTCTCCTCTCCATGCAAAATTACTTTAAACAGCACATGTAGACTGCATGTGCTGTCTGGGAAGGTTTTGGCTCTGTACAGGAATAAGTGTTTTATGAGATTAATTTTTTTTTTAACTGCTGAATGACAGATTAGTAGGTCAAGTTTTGAAGTGACAATGTAAGTGAGCTCTGCTGCTTAAGRTCATTCTGAGCTTACAAATATTTATACAGGTTGAACAGCTGGAGGAAGGCATGCCTGGAAGACTGAAAGTGACAGCAAAGTCTACTGAGGGACCAGAAATCTTTGAAGAAGAATATAACACTGTAAGCATTTCTGGATTTGAAATAACTGAATATAGCAGCACATGAAAATGTATTAAAATACTGTAAAGTTGTACAGGAAAAAAGTAAAGGGAAATCTTGCTTGAAAAATTGTTCACATAAATTGCTGGCAGAAAAAAATACATGAAAATTCAATATTCATCTTCAGTTGAGCCCTGTCAGCAGAATGGGTGAAACTGTACAAACCTGGTTTAGTTCATATGAACAGTGTTGTTGTTTCTGTCTTTGTTCCGATATTAATGTTTTGCTGTTTGTTGCATCTCTGAAACAAATTGTACGTGGAAGAGCCCGAACTATTAGTGGCTCTTTGAAAAAATTTTTGGAAGAGTCACTTCAATCCTATGCTTCGTTTTTTTCAGAAAAAGACTAAAAGATGTGTTTGGCTGATAATGCTTTTTTTGCATAAAATTACTGCATTTAATTTTGGGGTTTTTTTTTAGGTTTTGATAGCTGTTGGTCGTGATGCATGTACCAGAAATATTGGTTTAGAGACAATTGGTGTAAAAATCAATGAGAAGTGAGTATTGCTCAACTCCCTTAAACCACTGAATGTGATGGGGTTTTTTTTTACCTCTAACAATACCTATGATACTGATGCTTTTTTTTTTTTTTAAATCCTCACTCTTATACATGGCAGTTATGTGAACCTTTAAAACCTTTTCTCTCCCGGATTTGAGTACAGTTGTCCATTAACTTAATTTCTTTAGTATATATTTCATAAAAGAACTATTCTGAATGAGTTAGTACCCTCTTGTTGGCCACTGTGCTTAAAGAATAGATTTAATATATTTCCTTAATTTACTTAGAAACTACAGTTTAATATTCTGCTAAATTAAACATTTTATTCAGCTCATGTGGCAAATTAATCTAGGGATTTAAAGAGGCAGCAAACTACTCGCTTCCTACAGACTTAACTTTTTTTCTTGTTTCTCCCTGGCATCAGTGCAAAACTGGTGCAAAGGAAGAGGCAGGATTGTGTTGTTCAGGAGAGAGAAAAAATTTAAGATCAGTTTACAGCAGCTACCAACTTACTAAGCCAACTTGAACATGTGAGTGCTATTGCAGCTCTTTTTCCCCATAGGGGAAAATGTACATTGCAAGCTGTATAATAATCAAGTAAAAGATCGTAAGTCCAAAGATGTCTGAGCAACTTCACTGTCATCAGACACGCACTGTTGCTCAGGTCAAAACTGGCCCACTGAATACCGACTTCAGCCATGTGTCAGAGTTGGAGGTAATTGATGCTCTGAAGAGTTTGCAGTTGAAGTAAAAAAGGCATAAGCGTATTTAATAAAATGTGCTCAGTAGTTGGAATAGCATCTTTGTAGCAGAACGTGTCCCCTGTTTTTTGCTGAGCTCTGAGGAAGGTTATGATACTGAACTCTATTTTCTTTTCTGTTTGTTTTAAAGGAATGGAAAAGTACCTGTAAATGATGAAGAACAAACCAATGTGCCTTATGTTTACGCTATTGGAGATATATTGGATGGAAAGCTTGAACTTACTCCAGTTGCCATTCAAGCAGGGAAACTGCTAGCCCGCAGGCTTTATGGTGGTAGTTCCACAAAGGTAAAGCTATAAGAATACAACTTAACTTATTTCTATGCTTTTTGCCTCAAAATTGCAATAGCATGAGTTGATTTGTCCACTTGACTGTGGGCACTGCAAGTGTTTTGTAAAACAACAAAAAAAGTGTTAATACAACTTTTCCTGTTATGTACTGTATAGAATTGCATAGTCTAAATACAAATTTTGTTTTTTATTTTTAGTGTGACTATATCAATGTACCAACGACAGTGTTTACTCCTTTAGAATATGGCAGCTGTGGGTTAGCTGAGGAAAGAGCCATAGAAGAATACGGAAAGCAAAACTTGGAGGTGAGAGCACACAAGACTTGTTTAACTTGTAGCTTGAGAATGTTTTTCTTGGGCCTTGGTGCTTTACACTCAAGGCATAGTGTTAAAACAAGATTAGAAGGTTAGCTAGATAGGTCTTTGATTGTGGAAGTGTTGTCATCTGGCTGACAAGGTATTGGACTCCCAGAAATCCAGGACTGGACTCGATAATGTTAGAATTGTGCATAGCTATTTGCATGCTGCCGAGAAGCATTTGACTTCAGGAGGCCAAACTCAGGTTGCAAAACTGTAGGTGCTTTTTTTTTGTAGTCATGACGAAAAGACTTATTGCTGAAGTATACCAAACTCCTGAGATGAACTGGCTATTTTCTTGAATTGGGAAATAATTTCTTCCTGACCTTTTCTTATGGCTATGTATCAGGCATAACTTCCCTGTTTTGTGGTAATTTCTGACTTCTGCACTTCTCTGAAGAATTTCATTAAAGCTGTTTGCATGCCTTGTGTTTAACTCCTTACATCTTTCAAATACACTTGGCATTATTTAGCTTCTGCTGTTAACTGTTTTGCAGAATAGGTTTAAACTTGTAGTAACTAGATATTAATTTTGTACTACTAAAGCACTTCTCTTCTGAAAGTACGATCTTAAAATTCTGTGTCTCATAGCTGTTGCTGTTTTAATAGAGTATTTAAATCAGGGGTGCACAGTTTGAGCCAAGTCTTCCTCTACTGACTTTTGGAGGATGGAGTGCTTGGGCAAACAAAAATCACTGTCTTGTCTAGTACGTTATGAAAATCTAATGTGTTAAATGTCAAACCACCTATTTGTAAAGACATTAAAAATTAGAATTATGTCTGACTGAGTAAATTCATCAAATTCTAATGTTCTTTTTCTTGTCATCCTCCCAGGTTTATCACAGTTTGTTCTGGCCACTTGAATGGACAGTACCAGGCAGAGATAACAATACTTGTTATGCAAAGATTATCTGCAGTAAACATGACAACGTAAGTAGCAAACTGGAGTGGATATGCTGAGTGTATTCTTGAGATTTCTTTTTAGACCAGCCAAAAGACCAGTATCTTTTATTTGGCCTACCCATTCTGTTAACACAAGTATTTAAGAGGTCTAATCTATTTGGAGAGAGCTGATTGTTTTGTTTTGGGCTTTTTTGGTATAACAGCTGTTTGGGCAAGTGGTAGCTTTATACATTATGAAACTTCATCCTGAGTTCCAACTTAAGGATAGATTTGTGAAGTAATTTGCCAAGGTTTTTCTTTGTAGCAGGTTTTGAGTAACTGTAGTATCCGGTGTCTTGTTTTAGGTTTCTGGACCTTGTGGTTTTTGCTTTTTGAAAAATGCAGAGTTTTGTATGTTTAGTAGAAACTTGGAAAACATGTAGTTGGTCCTAGAAAACTCAGTGATGAGAAATGGGAATTTTCTAGTGATCAGTAGGTTCTTATTGTTGCAAAAAATAAGTGCCAATGCTGTCCAGTATTTTTCCCCAAAACTATCTGGCAGAACAGACAAAGGAAGTTTTTTGGTRTTTAAAATTACTTTGGAGAGAAGGAATGATATGATGTAATAGCATGGCTTTTAAGCTAAGAGGAAGTAAACTTACCCTTTTCCTTATTAGCCCACCTAACCCTTTCTCAAAGACTGCAGAAAGGCTCAAAGTTCTGCTTTTTATTGGAGCCTCACTGGAAATAATCCAAATGAAAAGAACACAATGGCAGGAGGGACTTTATTTAGATTACTATGTGAAAGGCTTTTTCCTAGGATGCTGGAGGAGAATGTAAGGTAAATAGTGTATTTAAATCGCTCGTATTATGAGGAATTTGTATCCTATCTTGCAAATCATAGCCAGACCTGGGCTAGGACATCTCTGAAGGTGTGGGAACATCCTGGGAAAATGTTTTAAAACATTGTTTGTATCTCTCTTGGTAAACCAATTAATGAAACAAATTGAAACAAACCACACCCATTTTTAATTTGTTTTTATAGCCTACTGCCATCACTCCAGATCTTGCTACAGAAACAGCTTGCTCAAAATTCAAGTCTATAATGTTTTCATTTTCCTTCTTGTTAACTGCTTGGGGAGGAAGGGAACAGCTAGTGAAACTCTTCAGTATCAGATTTTTAACAAATAATATAAACAGGTCTTTGAACTGACCTAATTTCAATGTAGAAGAATAATTTTAAATCTGAACATACTAAACATACTGTATATCTATAAAATCGTAAAAACAGCTGACAAAACTAGAATCTGTTTAGTTTTAGGCAGTATCTTTGAATTAGTGTTGTGCAATGATTTTAAAACTCATTCATTTTAAAACATGTTTCGTTCTGCTGTAATGCACTGAAAAGAACTGCAGAGCTACTTTCTTCGGAGTAGTTAATTTCTTGTTAAAGACTCTGCTATTGACCTCCTTGCATACCATACAATTTTTAGTGTAGTGGGAGTTAACATACTAGAGCTTTTGTTAAACTTTACCTAGTACTAACTCCTGTTTTGTTCTCACCTGTCTTAAAGAATCGTGTGATAGGATTTCATGTTCTTGGACCTAATGCTGGTGAAGTTACCCAAGGTTTTGCTGCTGCAATAAAATGTGGTCTCACCAAAGAATTACTTGATGAAACAATTGGTATCCATCCAACTTGTGGAGAGGTAAGGGAGGGGAAGGGCACGACTTGGTTTAAAACCTGCTTTTGAAGATGCAAGGAAAGAATACTACATTGTATTTTATGAGAATTACTTAGTATTTGCTTAACTTGTAACCATAAGATATTGACATGTGATAGAAAAATGTGTTAATTTGCACTGCAACTTGTTTTCCATTGTAACAGTTCAAAGGACTCTAGTATTGTTACTTTACAAGAGGAGACCAATAGCCATGTGGATGATGATACAGAGCAACAGTAAATAAGCTGTTCTTTTGGTGTCTTACAGGTGTTCACTACAATGGATATTACAAAATCTTCAGGACAAGACATCACTCAAAGGGGCTGCTGAGGTTAAACCTGCTGTTTTACATGTTTCCATGTTGTGCACGCTTGGTTCTGTGGAAGCCCTAATACATCCAACTGCTTTGCAGCAAAATAAACATTTGCATCAGTACCGCTGTATGTACTGCAGCTGGGAGTGGTGCCTTTTTGAGGCTTCCTCAGTAAATAGTGTTGCAAATGGAAACAGTAATACAGCAGGGAAATCTTGAACTGTAAATCCTGACTTTGCTTGGAATCAGCACTACTGTGCTTTTTTGACGTTCTGGCTCGGAACCTTATTGTGAGGTGAGCTACGACTGATGGCTGCCATGCAAGGTTGGGAGATCTCTTCGTCCGGTCAGATGACTGAACTCCTCCTGAAGGAAATTCTTAAGTTGCACAAATTAAAGCTAGCGCTTCTAGGCTCCAGTGTCTTGTACAAATGCCTGAGATAGAGGACAAATATATAATTGAATGATTCTTGCCAACAGTTTACAGTTGACTGATTTATCTTTTTTGATGCATTTTCTTTTACTTAATTGTACATTCAGTTGAGGCAAGATGGCACAAATAGGATGCAGTGTTGAGCAGTGCAGTTCAAGCACTAGTCTCCCACCTCGACCCGTCTAAAACTTCAAAGTAATGTAAGACATCGCTGCTGTTCTCATTCATAGTTGTTTGACCTCAGGTGACATCATGTCTTTAAGAYAAAAATTTCAGTTGTGGGCATCTTGTGTGTCAGGGTTGAAGAGCATAAGTGCAAGACCTTGTCAATTTGTTCTTGCTGTTTGTGACTATATTTAGCACTAATAGTCTCGAATCTGGTTTCAGCTCTGTAATGTAAAACATCACAGAACCCAGAACTGTAAGTCTGTACTCTTATGTGGAGTATTAAAGTCTTGGAGGAACAGGGTCTGAGAATAATCTGTCCCACTAATATAGTAGGTGCCTGCCCATGATGGTAGTAAGCGTTGTATAGAATTTCTTTGAAGCATGTGTTGCAGCAGAGAACAATGACTTGGTRTGCTATCATGTGTAGTGTTGTGTACAGTCAGTACTCGGAAGCATTCCCCTAGCATTCTGCTCTGGGGGAACTGTGCTTGAATTTGGCTCTTAGTTTTTTCCAGAGATGTTTTGAAAGACTRTTCTGAACATTGTACGATAGTAAACATACAGTTTTTAACTATTTAATCTATGATGTACCATGGAATTTGAAGTTCAATAAACAACACATACAACACACTGTGGTGTCTGACCTCATGGTTTGTTATCACATACTTGAGATTTTACTGTGCTTCAATTATATTGTTTATCACACGCAATACTAAAACCTCTATAGATTTGTGCATGCTGTAATCTTTCAAATGGAGAAACAAGTTTTCTTGCCACATCTGGGGGCTTGCTCAAGAAATCTAACACGCTTCTATTTCACTGTGCAGAATTCTTTCTGCTCAAACTGAGGGAACAATTTCATACCACTTCTGTATGCTCCAGAAGATCCTAAATACATATGTTGTAGTGTTTAACTGCAACATAGCTGAAAGATGCTCAGCAGAATCTAGCTAGAGTGCTAGCAACAAATCTTGCTGGTCTTCAAATTTAATAACTCTTGGAGACTTTAAGGTTTTGCTGTGGGTGCCTAGTAGTACTGCAGAATAATTTCGCCTGACAATAGGGACACTTGCTGAGCTGCTGGTGTTGCTTTGCTGCAGAGCTCTGGGGAGTTACTTGTTCTGGTCTCTCATAGAAATATTCGATAGAGCCACCTGCTTGCTATTACTTCTGCAGCAATGGCCTTAAGAGTGGCACTGTCAAAACCTTGTGTGCCTGACAGTTTGGCTCTTAATAGGTCAGATGTTGCAGTTTGAAGTACAGTAGGCATAATAGTAGTGTAGAAGTGACCTTAATCTCTAAGTTGAAGTGGATGAACCAGAGACTCAGCTGTTTTAAAAAGTCAGGGGAGATTAGGGTGGACAGCTAGTAGCAGGTAATATGTTACAGATTTTGCACAATCTAAACAGCTGAACTGAAACTTAATAAACAATAAAGCATTCAGAAGGCTTTATATCATGAGAAACTGACTGGTAATGACAAAGTTTACCTTGCATAGCTGTGTTACAGAGGAAGTGAAGGAGAAAGCAAATCAAGTTAATGAATAATTTCCTGAATTTACTATTAGTAAGCACTAATTGAGTTTTATTTCAAATTCAGATTTGATTTGCAGGTTCAAGTTAATTGATCAATAATTACCACTTGCGTATCTGTAACAGTGTACTAATTGGGGATGTTCCTTATGTCAAACTTGCCCAGGCTGTCAGCTCTTTCTAAGTGATACTTTACAAGCATTGAGTGCTCTATGCAGTTCATCTTTCAAGCTTTAAACTCTCCAGTTAAAATAAGTAGCTAATAGCAAGAGCAGTATTTTAAGTGAACATGTTGCTTGTGTTTCAGTACGCTCACATGTAAAGCAAAAGGTGCCATGACAACAAGAGGTAGTTAAAAGCCAAAATTTTAAGCCTGACAGTAGGTGTTAAAGAAGGAGGTAGAATCTGAGAAGTAAAAACCTGTAACAGCCAGCTAAATACCTCTGAATGTAGAGTTTGACATTGGTTTTTCCAATCTTTTTTGTTTGGTCTGTGACCGAGTTAAATAAGTAGAATGCCTTCCTGTTTCAGTCTTTTCTAAAGTATCTTTTCTTAAGTATTCTACGCCTGGAGTCTAGCTGTTACGTGACCCTAAACGCTCAAGTTTATTGCCCCCAATCCCAAGGATTGGGGCCATATTGTCTCTCATTCTCAAAGCCCTCTTTTGCCCAGCACCTTTCAGGCTTGCTGCATCTTAGTAATGCATTATTTATAAAACTGAAAATAAATTTAAAAAATTGCAGGCCCGGTATAGTGGCCAAGTGTGGGGAGAATTTCCTGATGTAGTTCTGAAAAGGCTTTGAGACGGCTTTTGCCTGTTTCATTATGTTGCAATTTCTACAGTTTCTGCAGGTCTGCCCTCTGACAAGAAACTTATGGGGAATGATGTACATTCCGGTGCAATGAGGTGTAACAGCTGGGTTGTTAGCTTGATAAAAGAACTGTGAGAAGCAGACATCAGTTTACACAAGCTGATTAAATGATCCTCTATAGGCCAAGTAACTGCAGGTAGTAAGCACTAGCACTTCCTCTGTAYGTATTTGTTTGCTTGAGCGACAAGAGTAGACACTTAAAACCACAGGGAGAGTCTTTTGATCGTTAAGCTACATAATTAGCATTTAAATGAATATCTGCTTATGTTTGTCTTCAGTTTTCAAACTTGCTTTGATGGAAACTCAGCTAGTGCAGGTTTAACTGGGTTTAGAATGCTCTAAAACAATCTCCCCTCTAGCTGACAAGGAACAGATGCCTTGTCCTGAAATTCATTTGCTCCAAATCATTAGTGAGGTTGGGTAGTACAGACACTGAAGCAGTGGCATTAAAGGCAAAAGGGTGTGTTTACATTTCTGTTGTCATAAATGTTGTTCGCCAAATTCTGAAGGGGTGTTCTGTGTCCTTAAAATACTCTGATCCTTATTCATACAGTAATACCAGGAGCCTTTTATAGGCTGCAGTTGAAAATACTCAGTTGGTTACTGAATCTGCTCTTAGCTGAAGCAATGCTTTGTCTAGATCACTGATAATTATGGCACTCTGTATCTGGACTGTAGCTCTTGAAAGTCGATAAACAGCAAAGCTGTGTGGTTTTTTAACTTATTGGTAAAATCTATCCTTTCCAGGTCTAGGAGTGGTTATGGTTATAGTTATTGTAAACATGGAAAACACTTAATCATCAAATTAGTAGATGGCTTTCCACATAGCATGAATTTTAATTATATTTTGAGCACTGTAATGTGTCTTGAGTAACATGAGCAGCTGGTTGGCCTGTGCAGGAACTGTGGGGGCAAGTCAGACACAAAAGGGGACCTGAATATTCTGTAATAAGCCTTGAAATGCCATAATAAGACATGAAAGACTTTCCCTATGTTCCTAAATGTACTATTTAAAGCTTTGGATTCTGACTATTCCCCTTGGAGTGGCTTTTGACAAAGACTTGAAGTGTTCACCTTTCTTCAACACATCTCAAATACTGGAAGAAAACAAAAATAATTTTTTTTTTTTAGCTCTAATCTAGAATTCCTATATGTTTAAATCTTGCACTTGTCAAGCCTCCCCTGAATATGGGCAAGGGAATAATTCCTGGATGTGCCTTAGAAGAGGTGGGAACAACAGAGGAAGGAAAGGTCAAGTGTTTTAACTAAGAATAAACAGTGGATCTAATGAAGCAAACCACTTTTTTGTGGGTTTGCAGTACTATATAATCTATTCTCAAGGTTGTAATTCAAGTAAATGAAGAGGCAGGTTAAGAACTCCTTAAATGACCTTTTTTAATTGACAGTACATAGTGAGTGTGTGATTGAACATCTTCACCTCCATTAAAGTATATGAGCTCACAATTTGGAGCGGAGTTGCGTAGTTTCCAGTGCTGCCTCTAAAAATAGCAACCATCCTTTAAGATAATTTCTTTGCATGGCAAAAACAGGAGCAGTCCTGTGCTCAAAAGTGTTATAATGACAAGGTGTTTGGGAGGCAGCACTGATTGCTTGTTAACTGGAAGGCGGGATAGAAAATACCATTTGTTTATTTTGCAGAGCCAGTGTCACTGATCTGCTGGTTACTTGTACTTCCTTTTGGACCAGCAAATATGACTGTCATGTTTGTGCGTGCATTGCGGTGCTTGCTCTGCAAGGGGAGAAATTATCAAATTACCAAAACCAGCTGTATATGCGTCTGCAGCRGATGTATCTGGGTAGGGAAGAAAAGAATGACTGTCTTATCTAGAGATTCAAGTAGCGATAGCAGAGTTTGAAGTTTTTTTGAGCTATATAGTATTTTCTACTAGCTTTTCTTTAACTTGCCACTCTTATGATGCTTACAGTCCAAACATTATGGTGGTGAAAATCTAAAAAGCTTACCTTTGATTTCTAAATAGAAAAAGTTGTCTTAAAAAAAAAAAAAAAAAAGGAATTTTTGGAAGATTTCATTTGTAATAAACAAGGTTTGTAATCAGTTTAGCAGCTTTGTTGTTTTGTCTACTGGAAAGACAAAAGTGCTATTTCTCTAGTTAACTTGGTTAAAAATGACTTATTGCAGTCTCCTGATTTTCTCTGAAATAGAAKAGTAGGGGCGTTTCTGTATGTACAGTGTCCTACAAGGAATTCTGTCTTCAGAGAAGTTCACTTTGTCTCCCTTTCCACTACACCCTGCCAACAGAGTCCCCAGCTGTGATTGATTTGACTTTGCTGCTGCTGCTCTGAGTAGTGTGCCTGCTAACAGTAGGTACGTGTACGTTGTACCTAAATGAGGACTGAGGTTTCCTGAGCCTGAGAGTGTCTGGGCGAGAAACTCCCTTTAAGTAGTACTTACCCTGTTGTTGCTGTTTGCTTTTAACAGAGGCTGATAGTTGTGGGTAGATGCTGGCATGGTTCACCACCTTCTTGCCTTGTAAAAATGTGACTCTTGGAAACCTGGCACTGACTTCCTTACGTAATCTTCCCTTTGACATGCTCTGACTTGGGGCTTGCGTGGGCGGAGGGCAATTTAGAGCACTGACGGGGTCTGAACTATTGCAGGTGGTGACTGAGTGGAAGTCATGGGTTGGCATTGTGCATTGGCGGGGAGGGAGCCCATGCTGGCAAAGGTTGGGCAGAAGAGGAAGGAATTGGGGGGAGTGGGAAGGATTGGTTTCATCTSGGATTTTTCACCTATCATTCTCACTTTTCTCCCTCATCTCAAGCAGGAAGAGGAAGAAAAATCTTGGTAGAGCCTCTACCACCTTGTGGTTAAAACCCTGTGCTGGGGCTATATCAGCCAGGTTTGTTGCCAGGTAATGCCAGGTGTCTGCTCCTTCCATCCCATCTTTTYTGGTAGGTAGTGATACCAGCAAGTGAGTGGACTGGGAAACAAAGATTTTACGATGCACTGTTCCCTCCCTTTGCGGGCAGAACTTCCCTCAGCCTGATTCACTCTGTTCCCCTACCTGTCTATACCCCTTGACAAAGACTATTGCCTACCCTGTGGGATATGAGATCATCTTACTCTCTCTCCCCAARTAAGAGGCCCCATACTTTCCCTAGAGTAAACACCTCTACAAAACTGCCCTAATTCTCTTCCCCTTCCTCTGTCACCTTCCAGGCTTTCAATTACAGCTGTCATCTCCCCATTGCATTTCTATTGCTCTAGAATGCTAATTTTATTGACCTTTGACAATCCTCTCCCTCCTCCCAGCTGAAGGACAAGCTTTATAAGGATTATTCCTCTTGAAGGTGACTAAAGGTGCTCCTTGATTGCCAGATTGGCATCTCCGTAACACTTGAGGTCTCTGCTGGGCCAAGGAGGTGGAGAAAAGAAGCTTGGGAACCAGGCCAACTGCCCCCCACGCTGGGTGAAGCATCATTAAACAGCCCTTTCCCTTCAGGCTCCATTTTGTCTCTCCCCTTTAATAAAGGAGTTGAGTTTCTAAATTAGGAAGCCTAAGATTCTGCTATTGAGATGTTCGCTTTTAATTTAGTTCACATTCTGCAGGGGCTTAGGTTCACCTCACTGATCCTGACCTCAATCAGCAGGAAATGCACACTTTGAAAATGTGTTTGTGTCTTGCACTTGGGTTTGCTTATCTGGGCAGTGACAGTAAAGGTTAGAACTTCGCTTTGTCTTGCATCTGTGGTGTGACTGTGTTGGTTACTTAACATATCTGAGGATAAGCATATATTGCATGAGCGAGAGGATTAGTTGCTGTTTACACAGCATTTTAAAGTTATAGAATGAGATGTGTTAAGAGCAATGTCACTGACAGGATCTGTTTGATGCAGATCTGTTTCTGGCTGATCACCAGCAGTTGTGTTAGGTCTTGTTAGGCGCCCTGTGAGAAACTGAATTCCTAGACTTCGCTATTCAAATCCTTATAAACAAGGTGAGGTGRGTTAACCTTGGCTGGCCACCAGGTGCCCACCAAGCCGCTCTCTCACTCTACCTCCTCAGCAGCACAGGGGAAGAAAATACAACGAAAATGCTCATGGGTCGAGATAAGGACAGGGAGACCACTCACCAATTACTGTCACAGGCAACACAGACTCCACTTGGGGAAAACTAATTTAATTTATTGCCAATTGATACCAGAGTATGATAGTGAGAAATAAAAACAAAACTAAAGCCACCGTCTTCCCTTCAGCTTCACTCCCAACTCTTCTACCTCCTCCCCAGTGGCTCAGGGGGATGGAGAATGGGGGGCTGTGGTCAGGTCATGACACTTCATCTCCACTGCTCCTTCCTCATGCTGTTCCCCTGCTCCAGCTTGGGGTTCCTCCCAGGGGATGTGGTCCTTCACAAACTTCTCCAACATGGGTCCTTCCCACAGACACTTGGGTTTATGCTTTTGCCTTCAATCCCTTTTCTAATATCAAGTACAAATAAGTAGTTAATGCTTTTGAGCTGGGATTTCATGGTTTGGCACTTTTCCTGTCGTCCTGCTACTTCTACAAAATATATTAGTAGGGCAGAGCTGTTATGTTTAGTATCACACCATCTGTGCATTGCTCCAGTATTCCAAGAGTCTATACTTGTAATCAGGGATTAAACTATCTTTGCAATTCATCCTAGTGGCATATGATAGCAAGCACAAATTGCTCCTAAAAATTGCAGAAGATTGTTGAGCCTTGAGTTACTTCCTTCCAGTACAGTAGGAAAGACAGCTGTATTTGTCAGACATTGAGAAAACAATACCTACCAAAATTCAAAAAGTTCTAAAGATAAAATGAGTTCCTGACTAGAGTTTGGGTATACTTTCCTTACATGTTTGCTTTCTTCAGTTCTGCGAAAAAAGAAGATGGGTTTCAGCACACTTCTTGTTACCACTAATATTTTTTTTAGTGATTTTTTTTTTTATGGATAACAAAATACGAGATGAAAAAAAACATTTTGTCATCTCTAAACCAAACACAAACAAACTGGATTAGTTGTTCACACTTGTGCATCCCCTTATAAATATCTGTTATATTTATCTTATAAATATTGTTTTACTTGGGGTCTTTTTTTTTTGAGAGAGAGAGAGATTTAATAGCTGAAGGAAATGGAAGCAGGGAGGGGAAATCATAAAGCAAAGAATTGATTTAAATGCAGCTGTCCTCCAAAGCCTTTTGATTTGTGTCAGGAAGTGAGCGATACAATATGCGCTAGAGAGGGGCCACGTTCATCTCTTTGGTCAGCATTGTGCCTTTTTCCACAGTCTTACTGGAGGCAGCACTGTGGAATTGCCCATCGCTGCCTGCTCTGGCGGAGGTGACTCGGTGGGCTAGGCTATGGAGTGCTCACCTTGCTGCTTTTTCATTGCTTCTGTGCTGTAAGTAGATGATTAATACCCTGAAGATCAAAATCATTTTTCCAGCTAGCCCTAAAAATAGTAACATGTAGTTAAAAACTTAATGATTTTCAAAGTGAAAGATAAAAATGTCAAGGTAATTCTTACACTAAATTGTTTTTTTTTATTCTTGTGGTTTCCTAAGTCATGCTTTATTAGAGTGATGATACTTTAAATGTATTCATTAATTATTACAACATGAAAGATTATAACCTTTAATTTGAGGAGTTCTTACCTACCGGAAAAGAAACTAAGTGATAGTCTAATACTCTTTATCGTTGATTTGTGTTAGACTAAATTCAAGATGCCAGTGGGCTAAGCAAAGATGAAATATTACACGGAGCTCTCCTTCAGCCTCAATTGTTGCTTTGTTTTTCTTGTTGTCTTAGGTGAGCTCAAGTAGCCATTAAAAACCCTGTTTCCTCCCAAGCTGTTTCTCTTCAGAGATTCAGCAGTCAATGCAGAGGGCAGAATTAGTCTGAAAAGTCTACAGCTTATATCTCTGAAGTGCAGAAGACATCCTGAAGGAATGTTCTGCTCTTATTCAGTCTATAGCAATCATGTTTAAAGCTTCGTAGAATTAGTGTAGAATAAGTAATCGATGCTTCTGATTTATGAAGCCATAGGACATCTCAGAAAAAAGCAGRCTGCATAAAGTAGCCTAACTTGATTGCTAGATTGTAACATAGGGTGCCTATTTTTTTTGGATCTTAATCTCACTTAAAGCAAAACAGAGGTGTTTACTGTCTTCCCAATTTCCAAACTATGCCTTGTCAAACTGTATGTTTGCACRTACTGAAATGAATCTTCTGTACAAGAGCAAAATGCATAAGCAAACTTACAACCATATTTTTCTGTGGCTGCTATTAGTAGCAAGTCTGGATTAACACATGCCATAGTCCCAAATAGGGTCAGGAAAAGRACTGAAAAATCCTGAAGGGGTACAGAACTAGACTTCTACAAAAATAATAACTTTTTTCTGTCTATTTCTCCATTCTGTTTCTGTGAAGGTTTCTGTAACCTGTCAGACATGTTATCTCCCTGAAGATACCACAATGGGAAAACTCCAGTCTCCTTAATTAAAACAGAATTGGGGCAAATTCTTGATATTTTACTGCTTTGTGAATGAATTGCCATAAAATGAGACAAGTTTTTTTAAAGCAAAGTATACATAGGCTATTTTTTATAATTAGGAAAATAGTAGGTTAAATGCTTATACAATCTTTCATGCTCAGAAAGAACACAAACTTACCTGAAATGTGTTAACTTATGAATTCTGATCTTTTGGTYTCTTAGGTAAAAAGGAAATGGTTTTCAACAAGTACCAAATCAATATCRTGAGATACATAACCTCAGAAAAATAGAGTGTATATTTTGCAAAAAGATCATTTGCTTCAAGCAAAATCTCTTACAGTTACCTAGGATTGGCAGAGAGGTGGGGGGTGGTTCCTCTTCTGCATTGTGTGCTCTGAAGGTAAGATTAATGTATRGATGGAGGGAAAGCCCATGAATTCTGTATATGGGACTGTAGCATCCAGCCTTTAGGTACCAGGAAAATGGTGGAAAATAGCTGCAGCCTTTCTGATGAAAGCCGCCTCTTGGGTTTTTTTAGAACTAACAATAGCTGTTTGGAGACAAACACTATTAACCAGTCCTGCTGCTGTCTGCTGTTTCTGGTTTTATCCTAAAGGCTTTGTATATTTGCATTTCTGCCAAAGCAGAGGCCAACAAACTGAAGAAAGAGGGAGAAATTTGGATTATTTCTGTGAAGAGTAACGTTAATGTTTTGTCAGCTGATTCATCTAAGKTTTCTCACAACATAGTTCTTTAAACTTCAGTCGAACTTAGTTCATCATGTTTGAAAAAATAATGGAGACACAAGAGATGAAGAAAGGGGYTGCTTTTCTCATCCACAGTCTGAAGGCAAAGAAAGTAAAAGTGTATGAGAGTCATGCTGAAATTTTCTGTACCACTGCGCATGGTGAGCTGGTCTGGGCTAACTGAAATGGATCTACTGGGACTCCCATATTATGGTCTTTGTATGATCCAGGGGTGAAAACACTCTAAAGTTTCATTGGCAATTRAATACTCTTGCTACTGTGCGAATAGGAAACAACCTGTTAGAGGTGTTAGGCTATTCTGAACTCTTGATGGGAGGTGGTGGATTTAACAGTATTTCTTAAACAATAAATCTGTCTGCTCATAAAGACAAGCTTCTAATAAGGGTTGTAGCAAGTCTTTTCGGAAATGTATCTTTACAGAATCATGTTCCCACTTCAGCAGTTCTCTCATCGTGAATTAAATGCTTCACTGGATTCAGGTCCTAATCCACCCACCCTTTTTCTAATTTTTGGCATAGTTTGTAGCCATAGGTTTTGGTTTAATAAGGTATATTATATGGAGTATGAAGAGATTTGTTTACACAAAATCATGGTCATTTGTATTGATGCTTATTATATTCAATCTAGTTAAAGATGATCTCATTACAACAACTTAGAGGCAGAAAGGTAAGACAATATCTTGCATCTTAAGACAAATATCTTTGGTTGTTTATGCAGAATTTGGGAGAACTGAGAATCAATAAAAGGGTGGGTGACTCTGTTTTCATAAGTCTTCCCTGGTTTTGTCTGGCTTTCCTAAAAGCTGTAACCAGTTCTCATTTCAGATCAACCAGACGTGGGATAGTAGTCCTTATCTATCCCATAGTGTAGTGATAGAGTCTCAAAAACACATTAAACAGACCATACTCAATCCTGGACCAAAGCTATCTTTTTTGGTACCTAGAAATGTCCAGGTTTAAAATCTACTAAAATACAACCAAGTTAGTTTTATGTCTTTGGAAAGTAAATGTTTCCAAATATTCAGGCAATTTGAGGACTTGCCTTGGAAATTCCTGAGATGTTACTGTCTGAAGCACAGAATGAGTGTTTAAAATAGTTTTATGGCTTTCGGAGAGTTGTGGATTGGACTCTTGATAATTAGGGTATTTGGTTTCAAAGACCAAGTAATAATTCAGACACTTTCGTGCACTACAGCTATTTTTCATGTGGTGATTTCAGCGTGTAACAGTGTACTCTGAGTCCTTTTCTGGAATTTGGGAAGATGGGATAAATTATTGAAGGAGACAGAAGCAAGTTCTATTGCCATCACAAAAGGCTATCTGTAAGACCTTTTAAATTGTACTTTTACGTATTTCACTGTCGTTTGCACAGATCTGATCYTACCAATGTTATTTTTAAATAAAACACAATTTCAACACATGAACATCTGGTGTATGAGCAAAGCCTACTGTCAGCATATTGAACCTTACTGTTTTTTATTGAATGTCACATCTGCTATGAAAGCACAGGGAATACACTATTTCAGCTTGTTTCTGCCCATTAGAGTACCATCCTTTTCTGTGCTTATTCATCATACTGTGGTCTTCTTCCAAGTACCCTGAAATGAAAAGGATATGTGCTAGAGTCCATGGCTTGCACTTTTTCATCTACCTCACATTTTTACGAGGCAACAGTGACACTATTTTACTGAGCTACCATTCTTTTAGATTGATCTGCTTTAACTCTAAATGTGACTGTAGCAGTGTCTGCTATCAGATGCCAGATGACCACTTCAGCTGTAGTCAGCTTTTCAAGAGGCTCTGGGCAGAGGGGCCGGTATCAGAATCAGTGATCCTCAGTCCATTTGGCTTTCCTTTAATTTCCAGAAATAAAGCTCCTGTGAGTCTAGAAATACTTGAAACCAAGATGTTGTATGGTGTTGACTTCTTATGAATATGAATGCGGCTAGAACCTCTCCTTCAGCTCCAGCTGCTAAGCAAGTCAGATTCTTCTCCTTTGTATATTAACATTTGACCTTGCAAAAGTGCTGTTACAAAAGGACATTCAGGATTCATTTTCCGGGACAATAGCAAGTTGCTCAGCTTAGGCAGTGAAGGCATTTGGCTGCTCARCCGCCAAATTGAACTTAGTGTGCCCTAACTCAGATATGTTTGTACTTTTCAATTGTCCTCTCAACTACTTATAATAAGGTGTCAATGTTTTTAATTGCCTGTCATGTCCCAAGAATCTCTCACATAAACTTACGCCTCTCAGATGTCAGAAGGGAAGTGTTCCTGATAAACTTACTCTTAGGCTGGCCCAGACTTTGCATTTGCTAATAAGCAGGAACATCTGGTTGTTATTGTCAAAATCAATGCTAAACATTAGAAAAATGTCAAGACATTATGATTTTGTTGTGATCTTTAACAGGAAAAAGGGTCTTGGGCATTTTTAAAACTTCTTTAGAGGTTTAAAAAGCCCTCTGGTTAAGAGCTGACTTCAGCTTCTAATTTTTTTTGTCAGTACAAAAATTAATTTTTCCTTTATCCTGTGATTTGTCTGTTTTCTAATGGTGTTCTCAGGAAAATAACTGGATGGAAGTATTCTTTATCTTCCTTGGGATTTAATCTTGTGTGATTTGATATTATTTTTATTAAAGACAATAAAATCCTGGAATAAAAGGGTCATGTGTCACGGACATACCTAGGCTGTCACACATCTCCTTTTCCACCCAAATAATTCATTTTTGTTTATCTTTGATTCCTTGGATGAGGCAGTGAGATTACATCAAAGGACACAATGCAGATGTTTTACAGGTATTGGTGAAGAGGTGAAATATTTGGTTGAATTTCAAGGGACAGGAGGTGATTCTTTAAGGAAAAGTATTTATATAATGAACTTGTGAATTTCAGTGTTAAAGGAGGATTTTTCTGAGGTGCCACGTACTCCCTGCTCAGTAAGAGTTTAAAATTGCTAACAGAAGGTCCGCTTTTCAACTCCTACAGCCAGATCTGGTGCTGAAGTTGGGAGATACCTCTACTTGATCCTTCTCAGCTCACAAGATGAAGATCATCTTGGTGCTACTTCTGCTTTTAATTTGCATACGGATTTTTACTGAACTCTGACCCCACTAAGTGGTTGGTGTCATGCTGCCAGCAAGGCCTACTGCCTTTCACGAAGAATCTTACCATACTTGATCGTTTCTCCTAACACTGTGAAGGTTAACTTTTGGGCCTGTGTTGACAGTATCCCCTGGTCTGATGGGTGGTACCTTTCATTTCTGAAACAGAAGAAAAAAACCTACCTTGTCCAGATAAAACAGGAGTTTTTAGTGTGCTACTTTTCTAAAACTGTTACTGTTTCAAATTTGGGAATGAAAAATATTTTTTTGTGGAAGAAAGACTTGTTCTAGGGCTGGTTTTTATTAAGTGTCAGCAGAGCAAAACAGTGTTTGGCTAAACAGAGGTAGTGGAAAGAAACCAAACTCTTTCATATGATATGCCCCTGTACTGGTGAGGCCGCACCTCGAATACTGTGTKCAGTTTTGGGCCCCTCACTACAAGAAGGACATTGAGGTGCTGGAGCGTGTCCAGAGAAGGGCRACGAGGCTGGTGAAGGGTCTGGAGMACAGGTCYTATGAGGAGCGGCTGAGGGAGCTGGGGTTGTTTAGCCTGGAGAARAGGAGGYTGAGGGGAGACCTTAYCGCTCTCTACAACTACCTGAAAGGAGGCTGTAGMGAGGYGGGTGTTGGTCTCTTCTCCCAAGTAACAAGCGATAGGACGAGAGGAAATGGCCTCAAGTTGCGCCAGGGGAGGTTTAGATTGGACATCAGGAAAAATTTCTTCACTGAAAGGGTAGTCAGGCATTGGAACAGGCTGCCCAGGGAAGTGGTGGAGTCACCAACACTGGAGGTGTTCAAAAAACGTGTGGATGTGGTGCTTGGGGACATGGTTTAGTGGGCATGGGTGCTGGGTTGATGGTTGGACTCGATGATCTTAAAGGTCTCTTCTAACCTTAATGATTCTATGATTCTATGCAGTTAGAATCTGCAGTCTTATAAGATCAATACAGTATTTAGCTACATGGCAAAGATTTGAGGCTTCTCCTACCCATGAATTCTAGCAGTAATGTTCTTTGGTGGGAATAGGCAAGCAGTACCAAAACTGCATCCTGTCCATCATTTGATCATTACCACTGCTTTACTTACACAAAAGTTCAGTATWAAGAAGGGCCTTTCCCATTAAAAGACCTCCCTAATAGTTTGTGAATATTTGTGCTGAAGCTAAGATATACAMTGGACTTTCAGTTCACAACAACAATAAAAAAATCAAGTAGAGAGGCATGTATCTTATTTGCAGTGTATCTTCTTGGCAGTAAAATAAGCTTCTCCCTTTCTGAAGCATATGTAACTCATAAAATCTGAAAATTGCTTTGAAGCATTGGCTTTGTACAGAGCTATACTGTGTAACTGGCTTTTTCAAGAAACCTCTGCATCATATGCTTTAAGGTAYGTACTAAATGACTTAATAGGATATGTCATTTTTAATTACTGTGGAAAAGCATTCATAAGTCTAAAAATGCAAGTCATGTCCTCTTGGCGTTACTGCTTCTAAAAGCATTTTTATGTAACCTGCAGGAACTAGCACAGTATTTTTTTGTCCTCGAAGTGCATGATAGTTTTTACATTTTTGTGATCTGCAGGATGAGTTCAGTACATGATTCAAGGTAAATTAGACTTAACCGAGCTCTCAGAAAAACTGCTGCCAGTTTCTGAGCTTAAATGGTCTAAAATTAGCTCATCCAGCTCTACAATACATCACTGTCTTAGGAGCGTTATAGTTCTCTCCACCCTCTCAATATCATCTAATGCAGTATAATCCCTACTAACAGGAGGGGAAAAAGCCATGTCATTGTAATTGCCCCATCCATACTACAGCTGCATCTGATTCCCGTGGCCAACTGTAGCAAATAATTGATTTTGGGGKTTTTTTTCCCTGACCTTGAGTTCTCAGCAAATTATTAGAATTTAAAAATGACACAAGGACTTCTTTACAGGAGAAGGTGATTTGCTTTGAAAAAGTGTCATGTGCAATTTAACCTGCAGTCTATCATAATTGATGTTAGCTACCTTTGACAGTTATTTCCTGATTTTCTTTGCTGGGTCTGTGCTCTAGCCTTATGCAGTAAAAAAACAGTGATGGCTGACAAAGGAGAACCTGCTGTGCTGCTGTTCTCATTGCAGCATCCAAGTGTTTGAATTGTTTTATCCAGTTCTGGGTTTGTCAGTAATCCGGTCCACACAATGCATGTGGAAAATCCAGCAGAGTAGTAGTGCTAGGAGCTGACAACAGGTTTGTGGATTTAATGGGAATTGCAAAACACTGAAACATCCTGTTTCAGAAAGGAGCCTAACACAGGTGTGGTTGGGTAAAGCTCTGAAGTTTTGGATGAGTAGTAGACTTGTCAAAGAAATGAAATGCCTGGGAAAGGTCCCAACCAACAAAGTAAGCTCTTAGCACTTATAGGAAGAAGCATGCCTTCCAACAAAGTTGGAACTGGCCATCTTCAACTAGATTTGGTCTTTCATCATCTGCAATACTTCCATCAACATTTGAAAGTTTCCGATACTTTCCAGTACTTAAAAATGTATAAAGTGTACGCTGCTACCCATTTGAGTGTGTCAGCTGGGGCAAGCTTTTAGCATAAAGTTGAACTGTTTGATTTCGCTTGAAAATAACAAGGCCCATTCTTTAGTAGAGGACTAGTTGAATAGAAGCTTGCTAACCTTGATTTAGATAATCCTTTTCCTTTGATGAAACTTCAGCTTTACATTATAATTTTCCTTTGCTATTTTTTCTCCTTTTTTTCATGGCTAAGATTAAAGCATCCCCTCTGCACCCAGACAAGATGCGATAGCTCTGTCTGTGTCCTTGCTCCAGCCCACCATCAACCTTCTGTACAATTGCCCCAGTGGAACAATTCACTTCAGATACTGTGGGACATCGGACCCTACACAGCAAGGTAGTGGTTTTACTTTTGCCCTTTCACACTGCACCTTGTTCAAAACGCTGTTTGTTCCAACTTCTGCCCTTAGATGCTGATGTGTCCTGTTCAGCTGTCTCTTTTTCTTACTTTCTTGACAGAGAAAAAACTAGAAATATTGATTTCTAGCTGAAACCAGATTAGATGATGGTGTGGATGTGTGCATATATGAWTGTAGATAATAAGATATGTCTATATTGGTGCCTTACAGATTTCAGTGACTTCTGGTTGCAATGTCAATATTGGTCCTCTTCCTTCTACAGAAAATAGAGTGGCTAGAGAAGCCACAGAAAACAAAACAGAAAGGAACTTCTGAAGTTCRTTTAGTGTATCTTCTTCATTTAAGGTAGGCACAACTATCCTGAAAATGATTTTGCTTGATCTATGATTAGCCTTGAAAAGCCCCTGCTTCTGTTACTGATTTTTACTTATGCATGTATTGTGAGAAAGAGGTTAGAAAAAGTTTCTAAGGAGAAAGAAGTGAGAAGTCTGAAGACATGTAAGAAGCATGTGGCAGAACAGGAGAAAGGATTGGAATTTCCAGGCTACTTGGTGATAACCTGTAAAGCATAGACTAGATATGCAACAACCACTTCATCTTACCTGGGACAGGTAAGTATAAACAGAAAGACAAAGAGGGTGAATGAGTGCTTGAATAAGAAAGTAAGAGATGCTGGTTCTATGCTGCTGCTTCCTTTCTCTGTAAGCCCTTGTTACCTGAACCTGTTTATGGCAGATGAAGTGTTGAGAGTCTCAAATTAACTGAATACTTTAGCATCCCTTTTTTATGAACCTCACATTATAGAAGAAGTTATTCTGTAAAAGCCGTGATTTGACTACAAAGGAAGCTGTGCTGTTGTGGCCTTATGTTTTCCTTCCTAATAATATTAAAATATCCAGGCTTTTATGCGTTAATATAAGCTTTCACCTTGCTAATACTGCTTATTCTGCTGAACTAAATAAGAAGCTACAAATACTAAATTGTAACTTCGCTGAAGATGAGGGAAAAGGAAAAGAAGAAAGCTTTGATAAAAGAATAGGAGTCAGAAAACTCGTTTCCATTTTAATGGGATTTTAGTTGTGTTCTGAATATGCTTCAAGTTTAAATCCAACACTTAGAAAGCTCATATTACAAATAGAGTGATATTTTCCGTGGAAGCATACGTGTTTTGTCTCCTGAAGTACCCCATCTGTCAGTAGCACCCTGATAGGTGATTTGTGCATGCAAAGAGGATTGAGTGTGCAATTATTGGTTTACATAGATTGCTGTGGGATTTAGAAGTGTCATTAAATGTTCAGTATTGTAAAGAAAGTTTGTTTAAGGCTATGTGAAAATGCATTAAATTAAGAGAAACAAAAAATATCTGTGGGAATACTGCTCATCATAGAGAGCTGTGTTCGCAAGAGCTGTAGTCACAGGCATCCAGTAGTCTTGCGGTGCAAATACTCAAGCAAACACTTATTAGTTTTATTTTCATTTTATTTCAAGACTAAATTTATAATTTCTCCCACAATCAAGTCATAAGGAAGGAAATCAGACAGCTTTTTTCACTAAAAATAAAAAGAAAAATCAATACTTATTTCTCTTCAGACAATTCAAAATATTGTCTCTCCTAAGTAACAAAGAAAATACCATTTCAGATAATGACTTAATTTTAAAACAGGTAGCATTTCCAGATAGACTATGTTTTACTGTCTAATAAAATAATTCCAATCTTGCTAAATTGTGGTTCCTGTATAATATAATAGTGACTCTTAGATACTTTCATTTGCTTTGCAGTGGAGTTGATCACCAAAGGCTATTCTAATGTGTTTCTAGGGAATCACCAGGTGATACGAAGCAACAATTCCATTATCTCATTTGTATCTCGGAGAGGAAAAATACAAAAAAAAGGACCACATTTAAGATATAAAAGGTAGACCAAATTGTTACAGCACTCACAGTATGGACTGCTGTTTCTGCTCGCTCTCTCTGTCATAATAATTTCTCATCTCCCTTTTCAACAGGAAAGCTGACTACATTACTGCTCTAATTCTGGCCAGGGAAGCATTACTTCTACTGGTGTGCTCAATGAGTTGTAAAATCTCAGTTAAAGCATCAGCACAACAGTTAAGAGATGTCATTCATCCATAATGCCAAGGATTAGTTTGGATTAGCACTCCGTTGATGTTTGTCTCTGGTGATTGGGTGCCTTGGACAGCGAGCGTGCGAACATTTTGAAGACACAGGAAGACTGGGGATGGTAAGGTGACCTAATCTATTGCTTGTGTCTGCATCTATGCATGGTGCCTCCCCTTTTTTTTACAGTATCAAACCTATAGCTCAAGAGCTGGAGCACTGAGCACTAGGCTGTCTTTCAAAGTCCAGTTTTCCTTCAAAAAGCTGTTATTCTGATCCTTTGGCAACGTACATTCAGGAGTGCTATGGAGCAGGTGGAGAAGAAGCTAATGTGTTAAGTATCTGACATGTCCAACTGCATCTTCCATTCCCAAGGAACCAAAGGCATTCCACAAATGTACAAACTTCTTTTAACTAACCGTCAGAAGTAAAGAAACCTCCATCTCCTTCCTAGAGGCAAAGTTGCCAGAGCAAACCAGGGCAGGTTGGTCTGCTCTCTCTGGTTCTGACAGTTCTGTTCTCATGGTTCTGATATGGATCTGTGGGTGGTAGAATCAGAGTCAAATGCCTTTTCCACTGATTCAGAGCAGAGATTGGAACCAGGAACTTGCAGAAAAAACCCTCATCACTACTTTTTGCAGTAATCCAGGCTGTGGATTTCTCCAAGTCTTTCTAGGTAGAATTATTTTGATTTTCTACTTTGTTGTAGAATACTTATATAGTTATCAGACCAGAATGGGGGAATAACATGGTTTTTAAGCTAGACATTAGGAATCAGGAAGCCTGTCTCCATTCTTCTTCTCTTTGCTAGCTTTGTAATGTTTGTGTTTTCACTTGTATTTAAAAATCTTAAAAAAAAAAAACCAAAATGCAAGTGTTTTGTCATAGGTCAAATACAGTATTGAAACTTGCTTAGGTGGCTGTCCCAAATCCTTGCTGAATATGGAGTTCTTGACTAACATTTTAATGAAAGATAGGCAGGAGAGGGTAAGTCATATAGAGTTTTGATGGCCTATGTGTCCTTAGTGAATTTTATAAGACACTATTCTTCTGTGGTCAAGAAATTAAAATCTAATGTGAATCTAGGGAAAGTTAAGGAGGAAAGAAATAATGCAGCTGCTTAAATAGAAATGTAAAGTGAATACTGGTAGCTTGGTCTTAGGAGCAAAGTGGCAGAAAGTAAGTGAAAGCTGTTTTAGAGTAGCATTTTAGAGGTTGCTTAGTTGTTCTAAATTTTTCAGTAAATTAAGAACAAAGTATTATTGAAGTGTGGCTCTGTTATGATGCACAATTAGTGAGATCTGTGTTTAGTTCTCAGTAACTACTATATCTGCTAGATTTATTAATAAAAAGTCAGCCACACAGATTCWGTCACGGATTGTTAAATCTGGCCAGTATAGCTTACAGTGCATTGGGCATCAAGTGAAAATCCTGCTAGACAAATTTCATGCTGTACTCTTATCACAGCAGTTCTCACTGCAATTCATACTCTGCCCTCAGTAATAACTCTGCAGCCCAGAAGTCCCAGAGGGTATGTAAAGGTGTATTAAAGGGCAATGGAGTTTAGTCTGCATCTGAAAACTGCTTAAGAATTGTACTGATGGGACGTGAGAAATTACAAAATACAAACTGAATTCTGCAAGAGCTATAATGCTGTTTATAAGAAAAGGTTATTAAATCATCTGTTTTCACTAAAATGAGTGTGTAGAAGTGGATTGCAAGTACAGGGCAGTTCTATTTTGTCGTTTGTCATTTCTTTTTAGTAGTGGTTTATTTTAAAATGTACTGCACAAGCCTCTGCCTGTGAATTTCATCTTCAGACATACCATTGATTTAAATATTTTTTCCCAGAAAATGGTGAGAGAACTACCTATGTAGCAATAGGAAAAAAACAGAATCATTCTTCCTTCTTATACACATGTACTCATATACACGTGCACTCATACACTCAGAGGTGTAATAATCCCTGTTTAGTTGCCAGGGCTAGTGGGAGACTAGTGGTGGCCCCAGGCAGAGATTAAAGGGCAAGTGCATCGAATGACTCATTGCGTTATCTAACSTAGCTTTGTGGGGTCTTTGTGGAGCCCTAAATAATTGTTATCTGATCCTTCCCCCTGCTGGAGCCAGTATTAAATCCAGAATCGATAAAGGCAGTYGCACCATAGCTTTGAATGAATAATGCAGTAATTTTGCAGCACTGTGTAGCTATTGAAAACCAACAGTTTGTTATGATTCAGTAGGTGAACAGACATTCACGCCTTGCGTGTTGTTCTCACATGCTTGGCTATGTGCACAGCTGAAGTTCACATAAGTTTACTACATCTTCATGATGAGATGAATGTTGGGAAGGTTATTACCCTGCTGACTTATACGTGGCTCTGGATGAATGGGTGTGACCCTGTCAGGATCCTAAAGGTACTGGGAGTCACATTGTGCAATCTGTGGGATCGTTGCATATGACAAACTTTTTATAATATTCAAACCAAGAACTCAGACCAAACAGGGATGATCTCTCCAGGCATCAGGAAAAGTTTGCTTTCTCGTACTGTGTACTCCTGAGCTTTATTGTAGTAGCAATCTGAGATGTGAAGATATGAGTTACAGTCACAATTACAGACACTCCATTTCCCTGAAAATTTTATGGAGAGAGGAAATCACAGGATCATAGGAAGAGCATGGGTATGCAGGAAATGAAGTGCCTGCCCAAAAGTTATACTGAAGTTTGTGGCAGAGTATAAAATTAAAACACCGAGGTGGAACTAAGGAGATTTTAACTAAAGCGAGATGCACATTTTTCAACTAAATTAGCAGTCAGTAAGACATGTGGACTTATTAAAGCTTAAGTGTTTCCTAGGAGCATACCAGCTATGTTGACATTTGTCAGGAAAAATCCTGAAGCCCAAGATGGATTTTTTTACTATTTTTTCCTGAGAAAGAAACTGGCCCAGTGGTCAAGATTTCATCTAGGATGTGTGAAGTGCAAGTTTACATTTTTGCTTTTCCTCATTCAGTCTGGGTGCTTGAATCTGAGTCTCCCTTACCCCAAATATTTGGGAATTTTGGCCYTTCACTGTTTCCAGGCACTGGCCTCATCAGCTTTGCTTTTTAAGGGGACATACAAGTATCTTTGGAGTCATTAGGTTAATAGGGTAAAATCCTCCCTTTTTCACAGATCCCTTTTGTTAACTCACACTCCTTTAACGCATAAATGAAAGAGTTTGCATTGCCCATGCTGCTTGTACTAGGAGAAAAATACCTATGCTTTGATGGCTAAAAATCATCTGTAATTGAGGTTAAATTTAGTCGTGGCCTATTTATTAGACTTATTTGTTCTTGTGAGAAGTTTGTCAGATTTTTTTTCCTCTCTCTGGTGTGCAGATGATGGCAATGGTGTTATATATTATTATTAATGCTAATAATACATAACAACGCTTCACTCAAAGCATGAGAAGACAGCAGTGTGAAACCAGAAAAACACATCAAGCCAAAAAGTGTTTCAGGCATTTACCCAGCCCTCTATTGTTCTTCTGTGCTTTCTTGTGTGTTATGTTGTCTTTGTTTACCTGCTTGGTTTGTTTTTTAAGCACTGAGTGTTCCAGGGCTTGCAGTTTGTCTGCTGTGTCCATTCCTACTCCAATACAGTACCCAGTGGACTGGGTGGTGATTTTTATGGGGAAAATACCTAATGTAATGACAGATCACTGAACTCCCCCCATTTGTGATTTATCTTGTATCCCTGGAAATGTACAGACACTGTGGCATTCTCTAATGACTAAAACACACGAATAGCTTTTCCCTGAGAAGGCATTCAACAATTTCACTCAAAAACAACAACAAAAAATACACTTAGATTACATGGTTTCTGCCAAATGGAAAGTCTTAAGTTGGTAGGTAACCTTGTCCTCTAAAACTGACTGATTACCTAAAGGATTCTTCTGAAGGTTTTGCTGAACATTTCCAGTTTACCAGATGATCAGCAGCCATGCTGCAAGGGTTTCTAGGTTCATGACTGCATGTTTGGGTGAAGTAAGCAATGGATGTTCCTGCTTAATCTTTTCTAGGCAGATTCGAGGTCGCTCTAATTGGACCCACGTAATCATGTGAAGGCAGCCTGGAGCCTAAGCTGATACCTGTACCCTCTAAGCCCACCTTCTTCATTTGGATTCAATACCACGCTGACCATAGCTATCTGGCTCCTTCAACTTGTCCACAAAAGGGCTGGTGACACGCAACACTGCAACATACCTGGTATGAAGAAGAAGGAATCACACCGTTTAGCTGTCTGAAAAAATTCAGAAATACTTTAATGGCAGCAGGAGTAAATGTACATCCAGGATTCTGAGAATACTACTTTAATAATGTTCCCATCCTCACAAGGGCTTGAAAAGCTGAAGTTTTTTGGGCAACTGCCAAATGCAGGTAATGAATGGTTGCTTAGTGCTTTGGAAATGTACAAAGCAAAGCAAATGCTAAACACCAGTTGCATTCTGCTATCCAAGTCACAAGACTGCCTAGAGAACTGCCAGTGATAAATGTCCACMATTACAGTCTATAAATACCAACAGGAATTATTTAGGGTGGAACAAGGCAGGGACACCTAGGAGTAGTTAGATGGACTTAAGCAGAGGAGGAAACTTCCTTGAGAGAGAGAACCTTTGAAACTGGCACATTTGACCAGAGAAATACTGACTACGTAGGAAGAAATACTTTTGCATAAGCCTGTCACGGGTTAAATTTACTAATTCTCGTATGGAAAGTATACCAAATTATTCATAGAGCCACTGCATCCAAGGGCCAAATGTAGTGCTTCTAATCAGAAATGCAGGCCACTTTTCAATGATGTTTTTGCTCTTTGTAGTACTTCACATAAGTCACTTCAGCATCTGCAAGAAGTTTAGTGATGCAGGAGATGATAGGGAAAAGTTCAATATGTATGAATAGGCCCAACTGGGTTTCCAAGCCGGATTTTCTCCATGCGTAATAGCATCAAAAGTTTGTTAACAAGCAAGTACATTACAGTAATTTCTTTCATTTGTCCTCCTTGTTGCTTTATTAGCAATTCCAAGATAATCTGTTATTTCAAACTAATTTTACCATCATTTTGCTGGATTAGTGATAGAACCATTATAATAAATCAGCTAAGGACATTGAAACACTTGTGGTTTGATCTCCATTTGCACCTGGTGAGTGGATGTACAGTGTATGTACAGAAGCAGTACGGGCTGTAGAAAAAAATATAGGAACACCTGAACAGAAGGCATCCCTTATCTTCATGAGTTCCCTTAATTAGCTTGGCATAGAATTAAATTGCCTTCCCTGCGGGAAAAAGTTTCTGCTCATTTATTCKTTGTTTTCTGAATACTACTGAAGTCATACCATTTATATAAATGTGGATTTCCCACCCACCCCATACCCCCCCCCCAAGGAGTCTTGAAGTGTTTAAGCTTAATATAGGATGAGAGACAGGTCAATGAGTTAAGAGGTTATTCCTAGGGAGAGGGAAGAACTTTTTTGGTCTGTGACAACACAAATTCTGTAGAATACTTTGTAAGAAAGCAGAAAAGCTAGAGAAGGAGGTGAGTGACGATGAAAAACAGAAGTGAATGAAGGGACCACAATGAGAACAGAAGGGGAGAAGCAAGCTGMTATGTAAGGCCATAGGAATAATTTGCAGGAGCTAAATCTAAAATGGTAGAAAATGGAAAGTCGTACACAAAATGTATCTGCTCCTTGACAAGACAGTAAATTGGACACCGGCAAGCTGGTACAAAAGAGAGGTGCTAAATCATCTTATGCAGGATTACAATGGAGAAGTGACCAAAGCACGGGCTGCTGCTGAGGGTGTGTAACCACAGGACCTGCAGAGGAAGACGACAGAACTTGTGTTCAAATGGTCGTATTCATGTTAGCAATTCAGTTAGTTGTCTTTTATGAAGTCACGTTAGAGCCACCTGTAAGCCCTTTGAATATGATTGACTATTACTGTGACTATTTGCTTTTCCCTCTTGTGGATTGTGAAACTTTAATCAAAATTACCGTCAATATAATAAGCTTGCAAAAGCTGAATTCTTAATGGTTTTTTCCCAATACTTTTACAATCTGATCAATCTTTAATAATGAGAGCCAGCTGAAAAAAAATACAATTTTCTATTCAGACAATGCAATTTCATCAGAAATGAATCGTCTTAAGTGAATACATTGATTTAGATTAAATTTGATGGGAAAATATCAAAATGAATAATTTTACCTTATTTCTTTCTGGCAATGTTGAAATATTCTATATTGGCACATTATTCCTTTCATTTCAACTTCTACRGTATTTACATTATTTTGATATTCCTATACTATTGCATATAAGAGTTTCAGTGATTCCAACTCAGTATGTTTTTTATTTGCACTGAAAATAAATGTCAAAATGTTGGAATTTCCCGTGGGATGAGAATTCCAATTTCTGTTTACAATACAATGTGAAAAGAAATACAGTGCTCCAGAGTAAGTCTGACCTTAGTACTTCTCAGCTCTGGAATGCCAGTCAATCTGATATATGGATCAGGATTGTGTAATAAGATTTCTGAATGATTTATGCTAATAATCTTTTCATTATTTCCTCACCAATATTGGCAGTGGTAATTCCTTGTACACTAATGCATTTTTTTCTATCCATCTAGATACAACTTATATGAAATAGGCTACAAAGGAATCTCCTTGGAGCATGGTTTCCAGTTTTAAGAATTGTTCAGATATTTCATCTTTTTTGCTGAATGAGGTCCGATGCTGGTCAATGTATGATTTGAATAATCTCTAGTATTATCATCGATATTTCTTTTGCAAAATGTTCTGCACTGTTGATGAGTTTCAATCCATGTGGAGATAATGGCAACTGTCCTTATGTGCTTGCTCATAAAATTTGATCTGAAAGCAATAAATGAGATGGTGAGGCTTTCTTTAAAACACCAGAATGACAGTTAAAAATATTAGTAGGGGATTTTTTTTTTATTAAGCACGTAACCAATCTTCATGTAAAGAAAGATAGCTTCGGCTTGTATTGAGGAAGTAATTAACACATTAGCTGAAAGTTAACCTATTCAAATGGTGTTCCTGAAGGTAAAGGAAACTGAATACATTCTAAGTTTGTTCATCAGAAATATGCCCATATAAAATTTTATTTATYTGATACTTTCCTGAAATAAACTGTACAAACTCTTTCATCAGCTTGTCTGTTGGAGAGAAACTTATGCAAACCCTATGCAGAACCCTCTCTGAAGCTTTATATCAGAGGTAAACTTCTTGATTAAAATGTTTAAATTTGGCTGTCTTAATTCAGGTCAGACTACCCTATCTYAAAGATGTAGGTTTTGGTCTCTTAATAAGCTACCTTCTCTCAAAACACTGACAAGGAGGTCAGATAATAGCCTCAAATTTTCTTATGCACCATTAGTCCTGCTGGGTTCTCCTATCTACCTATTTTCCTGCTTGTAGGATATACTTGGAAACTAACTATGCAATAAATGTAAGCAGGCTTATACAAAGGAGAGATGGTAACCAGAGCTTCCATAATATGCTATATTACGCTATCTAAACCTAAAGCAAAATGCAGAGTAAATTATTTTGTTATCAACAGAATCTGCTGGTGATTTGAAAAACAGGGCGGGGGGGGGGGTTATGTGTAGTTTCTCAAATACGGATTTAAGATGCGTTTGCTGATGTGTGCTGAGGGGCATGTGCCTGGTGGAAGTTCCCAGAGCACCTTGTGCATCCTACTCCACCAGAAATACTGCATGAAACCTGTTTGTAGAAACCCTGAGGGGCAAATGCTGATTAAAGCCTCTGAAGTTCTGTCAGAAACAATGCAAAAAATTAGTGTAAGTTTTTTTGCTGTTTCTGTCATCTAATACAGAGTCAAGCCTAAAAATGTTAAATTTTTCTGGTTTTCTCTAATCAGAATAGTCTTACCCTATCTCTGTCTGCAGGGTAGCTGGCCTGCCTTCCAAGAAAGAACAATTATTGCTCTGGAAAAAAATGTTTCTGGCCTCTTCTGGGCACAGATTCTCTGTTCTACTTTTTATTTCAAATATTACAACCCAGAAAGTTATTCCACTGACCAGGGATACCACAGGAATTCCTTAGCTTTGAACAACTCCATCATCCTCTCTCCTCCTTGCTGCTTCCCTGCTGAGTGTCTGCTGGGATGAGCTGGTTCGTGGTCATGGCTGGGTAAGAGTGGGTCCATTCTGCCTCAGAGGGAGGCCATTAGAGGATGGCCGTTTTGTGAAAACCTGCTCCTGGAAAATGTCTTTACTAGATTGAAAACAYGTTACCTTAGATTTTGTGGTATCTGACAGACCGATCTCACAGTAAAAACACTGCAGGGAAGTGAGTTAGTAAAGATTTTGTGTTGTCAGCTTTTAATATCATCCTTAGTATTTATTTTTTTATTTATTTTTCTAAACAGAATATGGTAATATATGTCATTGTATTTCAGATGTATTATTTGAAAATATTTTCAAATAATAAAAAAAAAAGTGCCATCTCTCAAAAACCAACCTGCCTCTAATTTCAGGTCATGCACTTTGTTTCACATGGAGCAAAATTTTGCAGCTAATACAAGCACATTTACTTGTCTCAGGTTGTTTGCCAAACTAAACCATCCATGACATGACATGTCACTTGTATAGACAATCCATGTTTGAACTGGGGTTTCTAGATACCCCTTTGGTTTCTGTAAACAGAGACTTAACTGATCATTTCAACGTTGTTTTCTTTGTCAAGAAGAGTTTAAACCCCATCCTCTGCTGGCAAGCTTCCCTCCTAATTGCAGCAAAGCAGCGTTGCCGATGTCATTGTAATGTAGCTGATAGTGGCAGCGTTTTAAATGGCAAGCTCTGCGCGAGGTGCAGAAGAAAAGCCCCTGCCCTCTGGAACCTGCTGTATAAACAGATAAATGTATGTCGAGCATATAACCAGTGAGCCAGATCTTGCAGAGTAGTCACTTGTGGTTTTTAGAGGAAAGAATCTGTCTCRTAGGGCTGATTGAATAAAAGGCAAGGGGGTGGGGGATGCACCGAATGAAGGCAAAACCAGAGGCATACGAGATGGACTGACGAGCATAAAGATGTGAATAGACAAATTCTGAGGAATTCTGAGGCAGGGCATGTGGATAAATATAATAAAAGATACCTAGTATAAGGCAGGACAGAGACATAAAGATCTGGATTTGCTGCCAAAGGTGGGAGGAGGGAAGAAAAATTTGGGTATGATTGCTGTGGTGGCTGGGCGGGGGTGGGGGTTAATTATGCTCTTTGCAAAGAATTGCAACTGTGGGATGCAGATTGCTGGGGAAGTAGTCAAAAATGAAAACAGCCAAAGGACAGACAAACATTTTAGCCACAAAATTTTGAAGGAAAATTAGATACTTTTAAAAAAATTCTCGTGGAGAAAAAACAAAAGGAAGTGTGTATTAACAGCAGTGTGGATGTGCCAAAAGAACGAATCAGAAGTCCTCAGACTGCACTGAGATCGTGAGCCTCAATGACAGGATAAATGCTTTATTTTTCTCATGCAAGATGCCAGAAATAATAATTATACTTAATTTATGGTTTTCATTTGAAGATATATTCAATAGTTCTCAAAAGACACTCCTGTGTCCAAAAGCACATTCCAAAAGCTGCTATCGCCTSCGGTGGGAGTAATTGTCCTCTTTTGTAACTTATAAAAACATGTTTGGTCTCCTCTTGTATCTGCCTTTGGTACAGAAGTGTAGCGAATGCAGATGTTACTGTGCTGTTTTTTTTCCGGCGAGGTGAGTTATGATTACAACATAGGGGATGAACATCTTAGGTTGATAAGATTTTTCTGYAAGTCACCATGAGGTAACGGGAAGTGTCTGTTTTAATGATCTTCACTGTTTAAATTTTTATTGCGTTCAGCTGGGTTTTTCATAGCATTTGATTAAAGTTCCCAGGAAAGATGAACTTAAAAGACCTCAGGTTTGTTAGATCTGCTATGCTTACCAGTCACTCTGCCAAAATTTTCCACTGTGTACTGCTTACAGTTCTGCGCGGCCTAAATTTAATTGACTGAAGATGAGAAGCATTATTACGGATCTGTCGTTGCAGCCGCTCTTCATATGTTTCACTAGCTGGAATGAGCAGTCGCTGGGTTTGTTTCTGACCTAATTCACAATGATGTAAGCCAGCAGTGATTTCACAGAAGAGGAAACAGATTTAGCTGGTGAGAAAGCAGAACTGCGCTCATTGCTGCTCCAGTAGTGCTCATTTACAGGTGAGTGGAAGAGTAAAGTCCATTGTTAAAACACTAAATTTCAAGTATGTAGGAACAGAGGTACATTACATAAGCTGTTCAGCTGAGATAACAACATAATTCATCTTTTTATTTCACTGACTCTATTAAGACAATACTGAAAGAAAGAAAATAGTCTGGGCTTTACAGCCTAGCCTCCTTATAATACCTCACTATCTCACCAGAAGCAAAGGTCTAAAGATCAGAAAATGGACAGAGATGTATTTAACATACCAAGTTACAAGAACTGGTAATGTTAATTTGGTGTATTGAAATATTTTAATTTCAGCAGTCTCATTTTAGTAAATGTAAATTAATTTACATGTTGATGTCTGGATTTGTCTGTGCATCGATTTATCAAGTACGTCTTGTTTATTAAATTCCCCTTACTGATAACAAACAATTACTACTTCGGGTAATTGATTTAAAACATGGTGTAGACCATTGTCAGCTGATACTGTGCCAAGTGTTATAGTACAAATTAATACAGACGAGAAGTTTGCGTGCCTTATTGTTGCTCCACCAAATCAATATCTGAAGTAAGACCATGACATCCACCAGGTAACAGGAATTCATTTGGAATACAAATGTACAGTACATTGCTGGCAGGACTGAGGTTTTTCTGTGCATATGATTTGTCTTAATACCTGACTTTGAGAGAACAGAAGGCACTACGATCTTAGCAGGAGCACGCAGGGAGAAGTCGAGGCTGTGATCCTGCCTCTATTAAAATTGATTGTAATGGGATGGATTGGGTCCCTCTCTAACATGGGGCAATCTCAAAACTTCCTGAGAGTCTTCCTGCAAAATGTAAATACGAGACTGAAATGAGGAGTCTTGTGTGCATAGCCATTAGCAACCTTTTTAGGCCTGTGAGGAAGTAAGAGGGACTGAGACACCTTAAAACAAAGCCCTTGTCAGAGCAGAAATGTCCAGCTTCCTGTCAACACCAACAATGAAGTGACTTGGGAGTTTTAAAACAATTGCTTGGCCTGGAGACAGGAGCTGTAAGCATCTTGGTTCTCCTAGTTAAAGAAAACTCCATGAAGTCACTGGAGAAGGATGAGAACAAACATGGTACTTGTTAACAGACAAATGAATAATTGTCCTCTGCCTCCACAGATTGAAAGTGGTGGGTAGTGATTTACTGCTTAGGAAGAGAGGTAGTCATGGTATGACATGGCATGTTGCTTTTCCAAATCAGATTTTCAATATTATTATATAAATATTATTAAATGAATCACTAAAAGGAAAGGGTCAAATTAAGGTTTGGAGTTTTCTTCCTTAATTACTTAGTTTCTTCCCTAGTTTCTTCAGTAGCTTTTACCTGACTGAGGTCAGCAAAAATTTTAGTTGTATTTATAGGGTTGTTTCATCCAAAATCACGAAATGTCTCTTAACTTTCTCTCAGAATTTGGGCTTAGTTTGCGTAGTGTGTGCATCTTCCTACTGGGTTGCTTCTCCTACTTAGAATATTTCCATTTGACAAAGAAGATCCACATTAGAATTTGCAAATTAGGATTTTAAAATTTGAGTCCAAATGCTGAAGACCAAGACTCAGACTTGTCTTCTAACAGAATTTGTATCTTGGGCCTCTGGCCTCGGTGCTTGCAGAACAACAAACCAATTCTCAAATATTTCTAGCAATAAAGATTTCCAGTTTGCTTTAGCTTTTYTGGCCTTTAAAAATGTATTGTTTTTTTCACAAGAGTGTTTGCAGAAGGCAAAGTTTAGCTAATAAACGTGCAAATATGTTCACAGGAAGGTTTGTGCCAGAGATTTTAATGGGTTGCTGTTCTGCTTCTGGTTGAGTAAATCATGGTAGTTGCTCTAACCTTCTTCCTCTTTTCAAATTTGGTTAAACAATGATGGAGCAGAAAAGAACTAGGTGAGAGGAAGGTTGCCAGCCCAACACCTACAACTGGAAACATTAAAACTTAAGTCCCTCTGACTTTCCCCAAACAGAAATCTACCTAACGTGACTTTTGTTGTCTAATTTTAAATAGCCAATTGGAAGAAATTTTATTCATGAGTAATTAAYAGGCTTTAAAAAACAATGTTGCTGTGGTAAAATAATATTTGGGAGGGTTTTTGTTTGTGAATTTTTTTTTTCAGTTCTTTTGATTGCAAGAAATCAGTGAGCAAATTGTGTAATAGTGAAGCTTTACTGAAACGTGCTTCCCCATGTCAGGTTTAGTTATATACTTCTCACTTCTCTCAATAGCATCCTTCAGTCTCTTTTTCTTTCTCTGTCTCTTTCTCTCCCTCCCCTTGGTCTTTGAAAGAAATAATACCTGTGACACGGAACACTTCAAGCATACAGTAGTCTCACCTCTAGATTTTGAGTAATAAGAAACAAAAATTCAAAGACATAGTTGTGTTACCCTCTTCCGCTTACCTTCCACTGGCAATGTTCAGTATTGATTCAAAAGACTAAAGATGAGGACTGTGTACACTAGTGCCGACCCCAGCATCACCCCACCTGTCCTCAGTCACGAGCTCACCCTTCCCTCTGCATTGTGTGTCATGCACCACACTTAATCTGTGTGGGTGTTGCTTTAGGAGCCTACCTCTGGCTCAGGTACCGGGGCAAAACCATCCCTCATTTGTCCTGCTTCTCAGGACAAAGACTGAGCGCTCAAATTTAGTTCTTATGCTTCTGTTATGCCACAGACAGAAATAAAGCATATTTCAGAGCTAGTTCAGCTAGTCAACTGGGAGAATACCACAGGTTACATCAGCTCATGTAATATCCTCTACTACCAACACAGACTTTCCCTCCCTCCCTCACTCAAAATAAAATGAGCCTTAGAATCTGTATTGCCAAACATGAAATTATCCTGCAAAGAACTGGAATATTAGGTCTGCATTCCCTAAAGTATTAAAGAAATTTGGGTCAAATTCAACAGGACAAATCTAAATGCCGTTGGGAAGATCTAATTAGATTTTTATACTTTTGTAAAGCATCCTTTATTTCTGAAAAGGCACATGGCTGCTATTACATCTCTCAGCAATAGCGTTTACAGCAAAAAATGTTCAATTTGTGTGTGATATGGAAACTTAATGCAGAAATCAAATTTTTTAAGAGCTATTTAGACTGCACAGCAGGCCAAACAGAAAGACATCATTGCTGCGACTGACCTACACAGTACTTTTTGGTAAAGAAAAATTGGTGTGCTGATGCTTATTCTGTCAAAAGAAAAAGAACAAAYGGAAAACAAAGCTGAAAACCCTTTTAGTAAATACGCTGATAAATGCCTCCCAGATCTGCCTCAAGTGTCCACTTTTGCTACCTTGTGATGTGGTGGGGCCRTCTGTAGATACAACTTGCTTTTAAGAGGTTTTCATTTAAGTATCAGTTGCTGTGGTAACAGCATGAAGAGCAGATCAAATGGATGCCAGGACCAGACGGGTTTCTCTAAGAACTCCACATACGTGAATGATTGGTGGTGACCCAATTCCAAAAGGTTATCTACACAGATTTGCACTGCAGCTGACTTAACGTTGCTTTCTCCAGGGGTCTGGACCTTGTTCATGGTCCCCAGGGGTTCTCATGAATTAGCAGCCCTGGGGTTTCGTCAGAAGCTCATGGACTTCCCACAAAGGAAATGCTGGCGAATTAACAGAAGTGATACAGTTTCATACTCACATGTTTATGCTGCCTCCTCATTGTCAAGGGCTGGGCTGAGCCAAGCCTTGGGCTCTGTCAAAATGTTGAGTAATTATCACATGATAATCACACACTGCAGTTTCTCCCAGGCTTAATCTGATTTCTGCACCGTAGTTGCTTACAACCCACTTAAATTCCACCCACGTGTAGTTKAGCCAATATAACTGATTAGATTCAATTTTCCATGGTCAGACCTATGTTACGTACGAGGTTCATCAGCAAATATTTGATCTTTACTGAGGTCTTTTTGGTTGGTTCTTTCGCATTTAAAACTGGCTTACTCAATTCTTATGAATAGTTGAGTTAAAATCATAATAATGATCTGGTGCTTACTGTTYAGTGAAATCCTGAGTTTCCCTTACTGTTTCGGAAGGTTTGGGTTTCTGTTCGTTTTTTGTTTTCCCAAGAAATGTGTGAAGGGAGAGTGTGTGTCGTGGTTTAGACACAATTATTAAGTGGGCTGGGCCAGTCAGCGTTCCAACTTTATCTGGAAAGGGGATGGAAGGCAACTCCTTAAACATTGCTTATTTCACTTCCTCTCCCACCTCCAAAATACGTTCCAACATGTTGATTTGTTCAATCTTGATCCAATCTCGATCCAATCTCGAGTATGTTGAGGCTTTTTGGAGAAATAATGCTATGTCAAAGATTTTGGGGTATCTGGGAATACTCTTAAAACCAAGTCCCGCCTGTTGTGTGTAGTCGATGCGTGTCCCTTGCCCCCTGGCCTGGCAGCAGCATGTTGGCAGCTTCATAGCCACGCGGTTGGGTAGTTAAGAAGCTGTGGATCTTGACTTAGAGCGATTAAAGTCTACTTTTTTAAAAATACATTTTATATTTGATAAAAATACATCAGAAGTCCATTCACAGAACTGAGGAAAGTTCTGTATTCTGCTTTAAATTGCTGCATACTTAATACCTTGGGGTACTGTGTTACGCAATTTATGCCTAGCTGTGCCTACATGGGTATGTCATGTAGGTGTCAAGTTGTCCTCTGGTTTTCAAGCATATTGCTTCATTGCCTCACCAGAAGGTGTTCAGCCCATGCAAATGGAAGGTGATTTTGGACTCCTAACATTTTTTTGTCCCTAGTCACCAAGTACAGTTCTAAAAATGTCTCTGTCAGGAGGCTGGGAGTAAGTCTCCACATCAATTAGATTCTGTCAGCTTTGCCAACCACTTAAAGCAATTAGATCTGAGAACATGCTGGCTAAATTTCCATGGAGCACATTCTTTCTTCCTGCACCTTGCTTGCATATATTAGATTGTGTTGCAGCTGGAGATATACCACTAGCACAGCGTAGGCATCAGAGAACACATTGTGCCTCCAGCAAGTGCTCCGGGCTGTTCGTGGAGKGCAGCCTCCCAGTTTCTTTGGTCATGCTCAGCAGATTTGTCTGCCCATGTCGCTGAAATGAACCACGGTCTGCGGGTCCTCACAAGAGATGGGCTGCGCTCATCCACAAAGAGAAGTTTCAGAAGTTATTAATTTCTGCATTTTTAGCTTTGTGCTTTGAACACATAGATGAAGATAAAATACTTGGCAATTGATAGAAAACCAGAGAGGAGCAAACCAAAAGAAACAGTAGAGCTCTGAAAAATCCCTGGAAGCAAACAGGGAGACTGGGGCACTTATGGGACAAGGTCAGTGAATGAGCCGGTGGAATAGTCCATGTACATACTTCTGGCTTTGGACCTGATTTCATGTGAATGCAGCAGGTCTAGGAGATGTTCTTATGCAGGACTTAAAGCGTTATAATGATGGGAATGGTAAGAGTTCAGCTTAAGTTTAGTATTTCCAAAGAGTCAGAGTTCAACCTGTGATATTTGAGTTTTAGGCAGGCTGTCAACTTTGTGCTGGATCAAGATGCCACATATTAGTGTTTGTCAGTAGGCTCAGCTGTCTGTGTATGTACAGCCACAGYGTTTAAGTCCCCGTGGTAAAACGCGGCCTCATCTTCAACTGAGACAGGCTTTGCTTTCCTAAGGTTGATTTAGCTGTTGCTTGCTGAAGTTGTTCACCGCCTCACAAATGGAATAAAATTACCAGGTGATGGATTCTTCCTGTGGCAATGTGGCAAAAAATTATTCCCCAGAGAGGAATCCACATGCAGTGTCTACATCACTTAAAGCTCCATTCATGACCYGTTTTGGGGAGTCGACGGGTTTTAGGCCTCCTGAGCCTCATCTAGTCTGGGATGAGCTGTATTCACAGGCAATCACTAAATCAGCATTAAGATTGTTTCATAGATCGTCTTGATTCCTTGATCTTCCAGTGCAAGCGGCTCAATAAAGCTCTGGGCTATTTAGGAGAATTTGCTGGCTGAGAGCCGCCTTGATAACACTCCTGTGCTTGTTTCCTGGCTGCTTTTGAAGGTATCTTAGAAGCTTTTAAAAATGATCTTTATATCTTGCTGTGCAGCTAAAGCTCCAAGTTTCTCACTAGCATGTACAGATGTTTCTTGGGTATTGGCAACAGCTAGAAAATGGGAATGTATAAAAAACCTTCCCATTATAAGCTAGTGGACCTTCCCTTCAGCTGTTTTTGTCTGTTTCTGTCATCTGCAAAATATACTGCACCAGGCTGCCAGAGAGCAGCACTCAAGCAAAATGTATCCATTGTAGAAAATTAGGATAATCTGAATTTCAACAAGATTCAGATCTAGCTTTCTGAATTACTTAATGCTGGCCTTTTCCCGATGTTATACAGCACCTGTGAATTGGAATAAATGCCCAAATAAATAAATATGCAGAGTTTATTCTATGTAAAAGGCAAAGAAGCAAGGCTCATCATTTAGATYCAAATCTGAACTGGAAAAAAAATCCTTCTAATTCTAATATCTATTTAAATGTTTTCTTGGGTTTGTCTTTTTTTTCAGAAACATCTTTGGTTTTACTTTCCACCATTCTCTGRAGTGGTTGCTGTCTGTTAACAATAGTACTGGGCTGTTTAGAACCCAGGACAAATCACACTCCTTTCACTTTTGCACTGAATGAGCTGCTGAAAAAAAAAATAGCAGCATCATTTGGAGGAAAAACAAAGCAGGAAAGGGTGAAGCAGGAATGGGGTGGGGTTCTTAGTCTGGAATCTTGATTTGGAGCTCTGCAAGCATTTTCATACATAGTGAGGGAGGCTTTAACCTTAATAGTGTCCTCTTTTACTATGTTCATAAAATATTACTCTTCTTATATCTTTACCATATTCATCCATCTTTGAAAACCCACCTTAAAATACCAAAAGGGAGAAAAAGCTGATGTTGCTAGGGTCACCGACATTGAATGCTACCTGGAAGGTTTCTCAGGAGGAGAATGAATAGCCATCATAAGGCAGACTAGAGGTCCATATAGTCAGAGTCCAATATAGAGGAAATTAAAAGGACAGGGAAAGCATACCATGACAGACTTCCAATACATCTTCATAGCATCCAGTGCACTGTAGAATTGTTGCTACTTGAGCTTTAAGTAGGACCTCAGATGGATTTTTCTGTCTTGAGTTTGCCTAATTGCTTTTTGAACCTGTAAAAAATTTAGTTGAACTTGCACTGCTGTGAAATAGAAGGAATTGAATTCTGAATGAGCTGCTGCATTCAGAAACATAAGAATCAGTTCAGAGTAAAGAAGAATTGATCCCAGCAGCCAAGCCTGCCACCATGTGCTAAATATACTTAAGAACAATCTYTTGCCGCAGATGTCTGGAGTTGTGTAGTGGGCAGTGGAAAGAAAGAAGAAAGGAACCCTGTGTGAAATCCAGAGCCAGGTCGCAAGTTTTGCAAGAACAGCTGCTGTTCTGGCCAGAGACTGGAAGATTTCACAACCTGCTTTACTAAAGACAATTGCTTCCAAAGCAGAGATTGCTGCCCATTGAAGAAAAGTGAACCCTTCCTATTACACGCACACAAAAAATATATCTATCAAATGACTGTGCTTAGCAGGCTTTTGAATAGGAATTCTCTTTGTGATGCAGGTTGGGTTTCTGAAGAGGATTTCCTTGCAAATACTAGACACAGTAGCACTGACTTATTTCTTCCCTGTTCTCCTTCCGGGTAGCTCGCTGGTACTCTGCTCCATGTGCRTCCCACTCACTAAACACACAAAACTAAATTGGAAAAGTAAACGATGCTTTTGTTGTGAAAGTTCTCTGTCTGTTTCTGTATTTGCCATCCTGTTTTTTTAAAAAGAACCCATATTTGAAGTCTTTCATTGAAACTTAAATTTTGATGAAGACAATGAAGAGAAATTTTCATGGAAGAAAATGCCTTTTGATTGATTACAATTATGAGGTTTCACTTGCTCGTCACAGATCCTTCATTCAGTGTCTAATCTTTTTTCTAAGGATTATGGGAGAAAAATCTTACAGGTATTTTTATAGTACCAGATACTAATAACTAAGATCTAGCAAAATGAAAGATTCAGAATACTTTTTGAGAAGGATGCTGTGGATGAAAGCAGTACGCAAGATGAAATATGCATGTCTCCTGGAAAGTAGATGGCTTTGTAAGCCTTGAGTTTTACCTTTGCATTTTTAGTGTGAAATGTATTTTTTGCCTATTCTGATATAAAAAGGCATAACACCTACATATTCCTTAGACTGTTTAGTACAGCTGCTGGTCTCTCTTGTGTACCATTTATGTCTCACCTAAACATCATATTTGAATTTCACTCACTGATGGAAAAATATTTTTTCCAGTGAGACTTTCACTGTCATGAACCGTTTTTTAGTACATACACCATTCAGGTGAGGATGTGTGAGCTGGAATCTCATGCTTCTGAGTGCAGGTGGGGGTGGGTTTCAAAGGTATTTGGGTTCTTTTATAAACATCCTTCTTATAGGAATGTTGATTTCTAAACATCCTGAAATCCTGTATTGCCACTACGCAGCCTGATTAGCGCTCCGTCAGAAACCCTCATTGTCATGTTCCTAGACTCGGCTCACAGTAGCGAAGAATAAAATCAGCTCAGGGATTACCTTTTCTTTATCCAAAGGAATGATTGTGACAGACAATTTGAATAATCACTGGGGCCAAAGCTTGCAGGTGATAGGGATTTGGAAACTCCTAAGTCTGGAATCTCCCTGCGTTCTTCCTTCGTCAATGTATGTTCAGAGACGCGGCCTGAGGAACAGGTTTGTATGAAACCATTTTGCATCGTTGTACAAAGTGCAGCAGTGTGTCATTCGTGTCTTCCTCCAGCCCTGCACCCACTAGGTCAGAAAGCAGAAACGCTGATGCATCATGTTTGCTTTGGCAACCTCCTACTCGGRTTCCTTCTCAAACCTCTTGTCTGAGCTGGGTGCCTTTCGACACACAGGTGGGACAGCTGGGATCTACCAGAGCTTTATCATGCTTTTCTCTGCTCCTGCTGACATCTACYGGTAGAACAATCTCCGCTTGTGCATTTGCAGAAGGTAGCTTAGATATACATCAAGTTTAATATATGTACCTAAATGCAACGTAGAATTTATTAGTGTAAATGTTTCTGTATTTGCTTGGGTTATTCTGTGAGCAAAGGGAGGTAGATTTGTAGCAGGAAGGCAGGGTTCTTGACAATATTGAAATGAGAGCAGAATAAATCACTGCAGTGGGTTTTATAGGCAGTGCTTCAGCTGAGCTATGAATAAGTGGGATTATGCTATCGTTGCCTCCAAGGCTTTTTTGTGGTTTTGTCTAGTTTGCTTGTTCTGCTTTCCTTACACAAAGGATCTTTTGGTAGGAAGTGTCACGCTATCAGAGGTTACTGAAAGCCAGACTCACTCTGGGAATCTGAGACGGTACTTTTTGTTTATAATCAATGCTTTCTGGCTTTGGCATGTCACAGGCTGTTGGTTTAGGAAACAAGGGTAAGGCATGCTTTTCTTTCTGCTAATGGCCTTAGGTGTGCTTTTTTTTTTTTTTTTTTTAATGTTCCTGACACTGAAAATGAATCCCCTGATAGAGAGACCTTCAGAATATCCCAAGCAAAGAACAAGAAGTTGTAAGTAGAGAAAGAGAATTTTTTCTAGCCCTTCTGGCAGCCACAGAATTCTATTTGGATAAGGCACAGACTTCACTGAAAAATAAAAATCGGTATTTAAGGGTTTAAGTGTCGGTATTTAAGTGCCCTTAATCTTAGTGATAATGTGTTTACTTTGGTCTATACATTCAGAAGCAAAATGCACTGTAACTATAATGGCTTAGCTTTTGGGGCTTGAATTCTGTTCATGTGCCTGCTGCTGACTTGGCTTTACCCARGGTTAAGTCCTCTGCTTGTCCATCTCTCATCTTTCCCATGTAAATTTGCTCAAGGTACTGTATGTCCCAGTTAGTGTTTGTGAGATTTTTGAGGAAGGGAAAACATTTTCCTGCCGATATTAAAGTACTTGATTGAAGACCCAGCATGAACATTGCCCAAATTCTCGACGCCTCGCTCCTGTAAAACCTGAACTCACTGGGGATACTCATTGAGCTCTATTCAAAATGCTTTCTAAATGCGATACCCTCTCTGCTCAAGAGCCAAACTCAGGCTTGCTCAGTTCTTCTGAACACGCACATCAATATGCACAAAATTAAGCACAAGAGACCAGTCATGTGATAAGTTCTTATCGATCCTCTTCTGAAGCTCTGGAAAAAGAGCAGAAAAGACTTCTAAGATAGAAAGCTCTAGGGGGGGGCAAGGTATTCTCCATCATTGTAAGGACTTGAGTTGGCAGGACATCCCCAGTGGTTTGTGCTTTTAATAAGTTCCTACAAGAGTCCTAAAGACGGTAGCTGGGATGATAGAGTACTGCTAAGCACAGCAGAAGGGGAGATAAGAAAGTTAAGCTCTCTGTATTCAGAGGTAAATTTGAAATAGTCAAGCACATTGATGGCCTGCTGAGAACAGGAGCTAAGACAGACCTCCGAACGCAGTAAGGCACATTTAGTGCCATAAGCAAGAAATGATTCTGTGGRAGAAAAATAGGATCATACAAGAATCAGAGTCCTGGAAGACAAATTAAGATTGCAAGAAAAAGTTTGATTTTGGTATATTTTCCTATATTTGTATGTTTGACTTTGCAACAAGCAGAAATAAGAACTCAACACAGATTYGGATTTTTGAGGACACGTGAGATGTAAAGACCTCTTAGATTGTTTGGTCTCATTTATAATAATAAGTAATTTAGATACAATTCTACAAAAATATACTTTAGAGATGTATTCCTAGCTATTGAGAAGGATGTTGCTATGCTCAAWATGTCAGTTCATTATACAATATATGCTTAAACTTGTCTTTTAATTACAGCTTAGAAGATTATATCCAGGAAGTTTACTAAACCAGGAAGTACTGGTCCCAGAAAGACACAAATGCCAAAACAAGTAAGAGTTTCTTCAGTGACGCAGGTACTTACTGTTGTAGRTGTAGGTGTTTTTCCATGGAAATGTTGTTTGCCACTGTTGCTCTTGTGTAAGAGTCGAAAAAGCCCCTGATACATTTAGACTACAGCTGAACAATGAAAGAACGATATTGCTAAAGAAAGCTCATGAATGATGATAAAATAGAGAAGCTCACCTTAAACTGCTRCTTTACTGGGATGTGTCTCTTGGAATGAAGGCACATTGGAAAGGACTTGGGAAGTTTTGATGTTATACCTCTTAAAAAGAATAGTGTTTGTATATGTGTGTTTGATATCTCAAAAGCAAGTCCTACAGATTTCCTGAGATTGTCCATAACAACAGACTACAGAAAAGAGGGGACTCCTGACAAATGCTTGTGATAAGCAGAAGGTTCCTGTGATCCAGATGGACTATTCCATCCTTGGATAGGTATTTTCCACAATTGTTATCTACTTGGTACAACTTACAGGGAATGACACATTTGTCACTGCACTGAGACTCTAATGAYCCATAGCAGGATAAATTATGCTATACTCTCACACAATAGTTTCCTTGAAATATGTTTATTTTTGTGTGCATGCAGGCTAGGATCACAGGCTGGTTAAAGACATCAAGGCTGTGTTGTGAGCACATTTGGCTATTCCTGCAGGCAAGGTCAGCTATTTCTTTCAGATCTGCACATAAAATAGTAGSCTTAAGGATTCATATCCTCAGTGCAATTTGTAAGAAAAWTAATGAATCATCTCTYGATASATRTTTTMWWGKTSAMCWWKAAAAYATMTGTAATTAACTGCACTACAATGCCTGTCTACACTGACYGTCCTCAAATCTAGGAAGGCTGTAGAACATGGGCACTGACTGATGTTGTATGATGGCAAAATCTGAATGTTTGCCTGTGTATTGGTTGCTTGTCCTCTTTCCCTGCCACAAATATTTACCTTGCTCTTCCTTCCTTTCATTTCCATGGCTAATTCCTTGCCATCTCCTTCCACTATCTGATAGTTTCCCTGTTGTCCTCTTGCCCATAATGAGTAATCCAACAGCGGTATTGCRGTGATAGAGGTCTTTCCCAATGTAGCTTGATCCTGAGAGCATCAGGTACCCCACAGCAGAAGAATTTGAGCTTCCGCTCCACTAACACTTGTGTCACTGACTGATCACAGCATCACATTGCAGTACCTTGGAAACCAGCTTGTAAAAAAATGTAAAATTAAATGGGGCCACAGATTTGTTAAATTTAGTAACAACAAACATTATCCTGCAATACGGATCTCCACGGCGGGTGCAGAGGATGCTGCCGTTAAGATGTCTTTAGCCGCTTYCTATTTCACCAACCAAGAAAGATCGGTGTTTTGTAAAGTGGTAGCAATTGATAGGACATAGCTAAGGGTACTGGTTTTCCTGCAAGAGCAAGCCTTTGGCGGAGGATTTTCCTGCAGCGCTGCTCAGCAGCCGGCAGGCGGGGCCCGGGCTTTGCTGTGCGGGGCTGGTGCGCTGCCGGCTGCGCCGGCCTGGTGCTGAACGCGGACCGTGAGGTTTATTAGGTTCAGTGGAGATAAAGAAGCAGCAGATTGCAGATTAAAGTTGCGAAAGTGAAACACTAGAAAATTAGAGGAGTTTTTAAGATCACACTCAAAACTGAAGCTAGTAGGCCTGCAGGTCTCTTGGCACTGCTGGCAAAGGCTTGCACGCTCAGGTGCAGAGGTAAGAAATAGGGGAAAATGGAAGAGCAGGGAACTGAACTGAAGCAAATGTCATATAGCTGTATCTGCCACTGTTTCTGAAACTGTTTGGGGCAGTAACTAACTGGGAAYACTAGCTGTACAGATTTCAGCTTAAAATATAKGTATTTTCTAYGTTCACAGCAAAGATCAGGCAAGAYCCAATAGAAACGCTGGGWTYGAATATAAGGTGAAAKGTACTCATTTACATTTAGGTGAATTAAGATCAAAACCATGGAAGTCCTCTAACAGAGTTACTACAAGTTTATTCTGCTGTAATTGTGAGCAGAGTCATCTCCAGTCTCTGGACAAGCTGYGAGAGACTCAGTCTGAGCTTCATCRCATACAGGAGTCACAGTGGTACTTGGCAGCTTGTGGAAGGTTTTAGTTCTAGGTTGATAAACACATAATCATGACACAATAAAACTTAGAAYAACACTGCTTGGGTACCCACGAAGAATTTTTTCCTTCCCTAAGCTGGTGCCTGGCTTTGGTGCAGTCAGTGCACATATCTGTTTAGGAGCATACAGTAAAAGGGGTATTCAGATGTTTGGAAAATTCCATAACTGCCCAGAAATATCTGCTCAGAGACAGCATTGCTATTAATTTATCAAGTATGTCACTAGGTTAGCATATTTATCTACTCCAAATGAACTGAAATTGCTTATTTTGTAGTTTATAAAATTGCATCCCAAAATCCCCTGCAGGTGAAGGTCTGTGCTAACACACGTGGTTAGTGGCATGTCTAAATAACAATGGACTTGGGCTCTTCCCCAGAGAAAGTAACTGTAGAGTCTTTCACTAACTACATGATGGCACCAACTCCTAAATATTTGTGTCCAACATGTTACATGCTGCATCTGAGCTGTTCTCAGCTACTGGGATGAAAGTTAATAACGAGATTGCTGTGATAGCCAAGGCCTTTATCAATCAGAGGCATCATGAAAAGCCTTCCCCTCTGCCCTCATCCGCCCCACCTGAGAATATATAGATGTATTGCACAACTCATCTTAAAACCTGCTGGTAATTTACACAACACTTTTGCCTGTCAGAATTAGGCCCTGTTAAAAATCATTAATACCTTAGAAACTGTCATCTTCCTCTCCCACACACATTTTTCAGGTGAAGAAGAGAATTAACATCCCATTTTCAGTTATCAGTGCCATGATGCTAGTCCTGACATTGCTGCTGGTGCTATAAAAGCAGGTCAGTCTCCCTCAGGTTTGAGAGCCTAGTCTTTGGGAAGAGTAAGTAAAAGCACTCCTCTAAGTCAGTTAAGGTCCTTCCTTCTCAGCTCACTTTTAATTATAATTGCTACCATCTTCCTTTGTTTGTGAGGGCTGCAAATCCAGTTGGGGATCTGGCGAGCTGATCTCTGACAATATCAAATGTTCTCAGAACTCTTAATCGAAGGCAGCCCATGAAAGCACCCCGGGGAGCGCTTTATTCTCTGTGTTTAAAAGGACATGAAAGTACAATAGTTCTCTTTATACAGGTACAAAGCAGCCAATTGATCTTGTCAGTTTAATAAATAATACAATTGCTTCCATCAGACACTGTTAATAGACTCCTGTCTGGACTAATGTTGTACAGGATTGTACAAGTACAGAAATGTTATCTACCTCCGTCTGCCCTGGATTTACCATCTCCCCCTTTATCACCTTACAGGCAAAGCTTCCAGCAGTCATCCCTGAAGGGCATCAGGTCCCCTGATCTTCAACTCYCTCTTCATTTTAATGTGTGTTCTTGGAAGAGACGAGCTAATTTCCTGATGCATCTGTTGTCTGGCTAGTTCCTAGCATTCATACAGATTCAAAGMAGCTTGAGAATGTAAAATAGGCAGCAGGTTTGGGATTGGGGTTTTTTTGTTTATTTTTTAATCATTCACTGTCTATGTGGTCTCAAGACACAAAATTTGGGTCATGCTTTTTAAACATTGCAAAGGTGCAGGGAAGCTCGGATGCAGCTTCTCACCTGGGGCATTATGAATACAAGGACCAGACATCAGCAAAATTGATACAAGGCTTTGGTTCAAGAAGTTCACAGCTCAGGGGTTTGGGATGTTTCTGGCTTGGTGCCAACAAAACCAGATCATGCCCTTTCGCAGATTCCGCACTCAGCATTTTAAGCAGGCCCTGAGTTTTTGCATTATCAGCACTGCTTTTTAGGTGAGCATTAGATGGGATACTGACACACCAGTGTTCATTGAAAAAGTGSTGGTAACATTAGCAGAGGTGGATTCAAAAATTTTCATTGTCTTGGTTTTGGTTTGTTTTCCCACTTCCTTTCTTTTCTCTGCCATGACATGAAGTGGTTCTGAGGTATGTGATAAACAGGCAGGAAGAGAAAGTATTTGTCATTGGGAATAGGTTTTCAGGACCAGAATGTTATGCTTTGAAGATAACTAATTTTACAGCAGTTATGGATTTTATATTTTTACATCTTTCTGCCATCTTATCTACCTAAACATATGTTTAAATATGTATGGAGTTCTTATATATATAAAACCATAAAAATATAGGTATGGTTTTTATACATATTTTTTTCTATATATGTATGTATATGTGTACAGACATATGTATAAATCCAGTCTTTGCTGTCAGAGTCCCCACAGGTTGTTTCCCCAGATGATGAGAGACTCATCACTCTGAGTGTTGCTGAGCTCTCCAACTTGGCCTGTCAAAGGAGATGCTGTGGTGAGTAAAAAGTTGACTGATCCCCTACCTTGTGTTTGCAAGAAAAATACCTCTGAYCTTAATGCTTTAATCAGTTATTCAATTGTTAATAACATTTTGTTTATCTATAATAACCTGAGTGAATAATGCAATGACCAGTGAGTAAAAAGAGCTGCTGTTGGCAAGTTATTTAGATTCCCTATAYCTTGGTTTTCCCTGCTGTAAAAGGTAGGTAGTAACAGTGCCAGAACTCACAGGGGCATTAGGAGGATGAATGCATGATTTACATTGAGCTGCTCAGGTATTTCAGGTACTGGGACAATATATGAAGCCAAGAGATTTGTATCTAAGCAGAGAGATATTCTGGTTGAGCAATGAAGTCCTACAGCATCAGGAGAAGTCAACAGGCCTGGAATTCTTTTGGATCAGTGGGGAAAGCAATTTCTGGGATTGAATGCTTCATCCCAAAAGCCGTTTTCCCTGGATYCCTGTGTGATCAAGTCTGTGCTTGCACGGGTATTGCTTTTGAATTGTTGTTGCATTGCTTGCAGAGAAAACACTCACACTGCTGCCCTCCTACYTAAAGATGGACTCAAATGCTTTTTATTTTAAATTCAAAACCTAATTGAAATCCAGATTACTTRGCTAGTTTTAGATATAACTTCAGAAAGAAAAATCAGTCCTTTAAATAATAAAATGCTCATGTTGAAATTCAGTTTTCTTTACTCCCACATCCATTTTGAATTGAGGCTACTGTKTTTGAAAAGTAAGACCCAATAATGCTTCTAAAGTCACAATCAGTATTTGAAAGGCAGCTCTGTGCTCTTCTTTGAGTGCTATTGATGCTTTCAGCTGTGGCATGAAAGACCTAGAACTCTGATCTCTGGTTTTGGCAAGTCAAGTCATTCAATTCAATTTCAGAACCGTGCAGCTGTGAAGCTTTACAGTTTTTGATGTTTAAAAAGGTAGGGATTATTTCTGTTCTCTGTGATTTGCGAGCAACCGCTGCTTCTGTTAGCAAACGCAGGAAGAAACCTGTCTGTCTGATGTGCATGGACTGTTACTGATACCTGCGCAAACACCTCAGTAGATATTACACATCTGGCTGGCATCTCTGAGATCAAAGTGCTCTCTGATGCTCTGCTGCCCTTTGAACAGCATTTAATTGGCCATGAGACCACATTTTAGGACCTGGGACTGAGCTTTGCTTCCTCGGGTCGCTGGGTGAATCCAGGTTAGGTCTGTAGGAAACTGGTCGGTGTTCTCAGCCTCCTTTCTAGTGGAGAGAGGGCTGCGTCGTTATTCCCATCGCTCCTGTTCTCTTACCTGCACAAAGTCATCATSAAGATGCTGAGTTTGCAGTCCCCGCTCTTTTTTATGGGGGTTTCTGCAGGTTGATTGAAGCACATTAGCATGGATTGGTAGGTGGGGATACCCCAGGTGTCCTCTGCAGAGATTTCAAGCAGGTCTGGCTGCCTTCCTGATCTTACAAGGCTTATGACAAACTCTTCAAAAACCCAGTTCCCTGGGGAGCAGAGAATAGCTTACGATGATGGGTGCTAACCTGGGTGTGAAGCTGGGATTCAGGGTGAACGAGCAAAGCTGGCCTTGGCAGCTGCTCCTCACCCACCTCCTTCTGCGGTGGGAGGGGGAAATTATCTAGCAGCCTTTCGCCAACCAACCTTGTGCCGGTCCTGCCATGGAAGCCCCATTTGCACTGATAAAGAGGCACGGACTGGTCACTGACACAGCCGCTGCTGACTCTGGTGCTAACTGGGCCAGGGCTTGCTGCAATCCAGAGCCTAATAGCCTCTGGAGCTTAGCGCTGATCCCAGGCTAAGAGATGAGCCCTGAGCTTGGCGCTCAGTGCCTTGCTAATGCAGAGGACTCGGCTCCCGTCCAGCTTGGACGATGGGCACGACTGGTGCATGGCTGTCAGTCCACCCCAACAGCTAACTGCAATGCCCTTCATTTCCAGCACTGTAAAACCATCTTATTCCATGAGCTCACATTTGGGGGCTTCTCCCCGGRAGATTTCAGTGCATGTTCTTTTATTTTCATTAGAAATAGAGGCCATTTGGTTCAGCCGTCTGCCAAAACAAGTGGAGAATTGGAGAGCTGGGATGTGAACGTGGGCTCTGTTCTGCAATCCAAGCAGGCTCTTTCAGACACTGTTCCCCCTCTACTAAATAATACAGAATTACAAGCATGTCTGTGTTGGGTTGCTGTGCAGCACACATCTTGCTGCAAAGACAGCAAAGCCAAACTGCTCTTTGCTGTACCAAGGGAGAAGTACAGTGCAGACCTTGCTTGTGGGATAGGGCAGAGCATTGGCCCTGATTGTTTCCATTCTCTGCTAGAGGAAAAGGATCTGGCATTGTAGAGAGGGGCGTACCAGGTATTCTGTGCAGGAAAAATAGAGTATCTGCATGCCAACCACACATGATGGACTGCCTGCTGCTAATCGAAGTACATTGTGCATTGTTACCGAGTAGCTCTCTGTCTCATGACAAGGACGCTGACGGTATTTATTGACTATATGGTGCAAAAAGCTGCTTAGGTACTTCATAGATAGATCTGAGATCCAGGTCTCTTCCGTGATGATTTCACAGCCTGGACAGATGTTGGATGGATGCGTGGCAGGGAGGTGGGGGCAGCCAAAGCAACCTGAACTGACAGTGGATGTCAGGACACTGACAGCACTCTGCCTGCGATGGGTGTGAGGAAGAAGAGGAGGCGGGAGATGGGACATGGGCAGATGTGCGCTATGGAAGGGAGAAAGCAAAGTCATCCCGCAGGGTGTCACTTCTGAGCGGAGGACTCTGCTAAGGCTTGATTCGGCGGTATGCTGAACACCTGCTGTTTGCAGCCAAGTCTAAGGGCACCGAGGATATCAGTGCCTTGCAAGATTAAACTCTTTGATTCCAATCTCTTTAGCTAGAAAGCATGTTGTTTTATCTAATGCTTGTCTCTGTCTGTTTTAGGCTGTGGCGCCTGCTGAGAAAAGGTATGCATAATGAAATTATTAAATCATGCGTTTTCAAATAATCAAAGTCATGCTGTTTCAGCTATGCAGAAGTCCTGTTCCTCTTATGAGGCATCTAGCCAAATTCAGAATTTCTTTTGGATTTTATATTTCTTCTAAGACTCTTCTAAGGACTCTGAATAAAAAAGAGAATGTGGCTAAAGCCAGTTTTGCTCTCCTGTATGCCCAGGGCCAGATATGATCACATTCATATTCTTCTTGTGTTGCTGCAGGCAAAAAATAACTTTGCAGTCTGATTTTATGCTCTAAAGAAAATCATTCACACTGCGACAGCACTTCAAAATATTTCAATCTTTATTCTGTATATGCTGCTGGTTATGAATACAGTGCATAAAAAAAATGCTTCACTGAATCAGTAGTTATGGGAAGGGGTAAAGTTCCCAAATCACTCCTTTCCATCTTGATTTTGTAACTAATCCCTTGTCCCTGCTGTACCTCCAGTTTGAGATGTCTCCCCTGTAACTCTGCGCTACTTCAAGCTTTGGCATCCCTGACACACTTAATTGCTCAACACTGCTTAAATATTGTGCATGGTAAGGTCAGATGATGCTACATAGGCTGCTACACACAGAATCACCTCCTGAGCGTGCGAAATCTCCCTAGGGAAATGTTCCCTGGAGCAGGTGGTGAAGGAAGTGAATCAGAAAGACCTTTATGGTCAGAGTCCAGAGACTCCTACCCATCCACCAAGGTAAGGTCTCTTCTTAAAAGGATGCTGTCAAGGCTGATTGACCTAAAATGAAACCTTGTGCACTTTTTTGAGTGATGGGCATGTATATGTTCCCATGTTCTGCTGTTTGGGGTAACTCTTAGGAGCATGTGAGAAACCAGCTGAAAACAAAGAGGAATAATGTTATCAAAGAGGACTCTGACCTCCCAAAGTCATGGAAGCGACAGTGAACTGATGGAGGTTAATAGGTTTATTTTAATGAAGGGACTGTATTTACAGGGGAGGTGGCACAGCAAATACAAGGGAGCTGCACCATAAGACCCTCTTGTAGGTTAATTTTTGCAGATCCTAAATACAGCCTCAAGGAGAAGAGCAGTGAACAAGTCCCTCCCTCCCTCATAGTGCCACATTTAGGAAACTAACAACTGCACTCTATCTAAGAAGGCAGAGAAATTTAATTGAATACCAAAATATCAGATCTACATTTCAAGCAGAGAAATTATCTTTCTGGGCCCAGCAGAAGAGTTTAATTTTGACAAAAGGAATTATAAGATCTCATCCGCTTTACCATAATGGAAACTGTCACCACCAGTCTCATTTTTATTATGGAAATGTTGCTCCAAGAGACTTCAGATTTGCATGTGCAGTTCTCCATCTCGAAACCAAAACATCTCAGACCAAATAACACTTGCAGTTTCAGAGAGCCACAATTCTGTGCTGCAGTGAAAGGGCTAGAGACCATATGGCTGCACTACTGGGATGCCACCCTTGTTCTGCAGATCAGATGTGGAAGACAATGTGGTGATTAAGACAGAAGGCGTTACTACAGCAGAAAGCATTAATCAGGGACATTGAAAATGGTAAACCTGAGTAGCTGTAAACAGACAGCAGATGGAGATGGAAGAAAATGAAATAATCAAATTCTGCATTAAGATGGAGACAGCTTAGATGATTGCTTTCATTTGCATTCAACTTATAACATGAATTTGCTAGTTTTACTCTAGATATGGATTTCCTCAGATGACAAAGTTAAAAAAAAAAAAAAAAAGGCAACAAAAAACCAAACACCCCCCCCAGCTTAGCAGCAGTGCAGAATAAACCCAGCATTCAAAAAGCAAAGAGCAATTTCTTCTCTGCAGATGAACAAAGCTGGATAGTTATGTTGGTTGCCTTCAGCTTTAAAATGCTGCTGCAGAGCAGAGCTTGACGCTGTTCCCTTTTGCTCTGCTCAGTGTGGCTCTTTGGGACAGGATATGATGCTACCATGGAAAAACCTACCTTGACGGAAGATCTTGACAACTATTCACAGACCTCTCATGTGGAGCATAAACCTTTTCCCAACTAGGAGTTAATGTCACCAGTGCCAACGTTAGACATCTTCCTTGCGGAGTTCTGCCTCATTCGCTTGGCTGCTTTTCCTCTTACTTGAACCTAAAACTTTTACCAGCAGCCAAGAGGGAGATCATCTGTGTGGGGTTTAGAGTCTTCAGTGCAATCTATTTGAGAAATGTCTATTACTAAAAGGTGTAAAGCCTTTAGCAGTCAAGAGTAGAACGACTTTAGTAAATAACAAATTATACCAGTCCACATTGATTTTTCTTGTCTGAGCAATTCCCAGATCAAATGTGCTCTTTCTACTAGTCAAAAGGCAATATTTCTAACTGCAGTCACTCCAAACTCCGAAGAGCTATAACCCAAGTTTTTCTTTCTCTGCTCCATCATTGCTGTAAATAAAAGCATTACATTGAAGACACACCTTACCATTTTGTTGCTGATCCATAAAGCTTACTTTTTAAGTAAGGAAAAAGCTTCCCAGCTCCATAAAGTGGGTATGGCTATGAAGAGCAGTTGCACATTAAAGACATAGTTGTGTGCAGCGTTTACCCTCCCAAGCATCCCAAGTGCTCTGATGTACCGTGCCRCCTGCTCCCACTCTCTGAGCTACAGACTCAGCTTCCAGGCGACAGGAGTGCATGAAGTCTGTGCTCTCCTCACCAAGTTCGCTCTGCTTGAATCAGACAGTAGCAGACTTGGGCATACAACATTGACAAGAAACGCAGAGCACAGTGGAGCAAGAGATGAAAACGCCCAAGCCCTTGGGATCAGATGAGCCCACTGTCAGATTGGTACCTCCATTCTTTATGCACTGTTGGGCGTTAAGATTTAATTCCCCCTCCTCCTCCTCCTCGAGGCCCACAGAGGACATCCTGCTTCGGCCAAGTGATGAGTGATGTTGCTTGTTTGAGACCCGCTGGCAAAGCTGACAGCAGCGGTGCSTTCAGCTCTGCGCAGGGGTGCGGGTTGAGAGGAGACCTGGAGTGGGCCCCACAACAAACTTGCAGTAGTGTTGCCTCAAGTAACATTGCGCAGCCAAGACGACGGATTTTAGGAAATGAATGAATTTAACATTTATTCATGAGTGCACTCTGGGAGGATTCTTAACATCTTTTTCACTAACAACAACAACAAAACTGGCATTTCAAAATACAGAAAAGATATCAAATACCAAAGGGACATCCTACTGAGGGAGAGGAAATCAAGCTGATTTGACTCCAGAAATCAAAATTRAATACTTTGAATATTTCTCTCTGTACAACTGATATAATCTTTTTTTATTTTTCCAAACAAAAACTACACTTCAATTTTCTTCTCTTTTTTAAAAAATAATAGTTCAATATCTTGGTCATGAAGGTGAAGTGAATGGTGCTGACTTTCCTTCCTGGACTTTCCTGAGGAAACAAACTTATCAACAAAGAGCTGATGGTGACCAGACCTGGACTAACAAAGTTCTAATAACGTACAACACRTTGCCTTAAGCTACATCAGAGCTCAGCCCACTTTTTTATCTGACCTTAACCTGAAGTCTCTGTACTGAAGCGGTGGCACAGAGCTCTGTGATCCCCRGGCTGCCGTCAACAGCAGGGTTATTGATCAGCCTCAAATGTCCAGGCCCCAGAGCAGAGTCATCCTGAAACCCTTCAATGGGAAGGAAACTAATTTTGAGCAATTCCTCTGTAAGAAGTACAGCTTAACAGCACCGTGTGCTTTTCTTGTGTGTGGCACAAGCCTTTCTGTGCCCCCAGGGTTCCTTCCAGTCTTCCCCTGTTCCAGATCTCCCAGCCTTTCTGCACCTGCATCTCTCCTTTGAGCTCCTTCCTTCCCAGCAGGAACCAGGAGGCTTGCATCCATTTTTTTCCTGATTCTTGTCAGTATGAGAGATGTCCTAGTTACCTGGTTAGATCTGAATACCAGCTATCCTGTGTCTGCAGGAAAAAGGGCGCTGCGTGGTTATTCCCCGTCTCTGTTAAGTGCATTGTGCCCTTCGTATTCAAACAGAGCACCTGGTCCTTCTTAGACAATTTATCTCTCTCATTCTTTTCTCTTATAGCCTCCCACAGCAAGGCCCCAAAAGTTATCTAATAAACATGGATGTTATGACATCCTCCCACAATAACTCTAAATATCGTACAGGAAACATCACCTAATAAATGATATAATTACTGCAAAGATGAAAACCAGCACTCCTGAAAACACACAGTGAGTTGCTCTTTATCTTGTCATACAAATTATTTCAATTTTTTTCTTGGGTGCTTTGTTTTGTCTTGCTTTGCTTTTCAAGCTCTCTTTTGCCTCATTGCTTGTGATCATGTGCAAGAAATTTATATCTCCAGGCACAGAAATATAAAGCGCAGTCGTTCTGAGCTGCCACGGGAATGCAGGTCCACCCATTTAATTTTTTCCCATTGTACTGGGTGGAGTGGCTCTACAGACACACTCATATACACACCCTTTCTTTTTTGGTACTGTTAATTATTTTAAGCTACTGTTCAGGTTAGTAGCATAGCTTATTACTGTGGAAAACTGGCAGTTTCTCTCATTCTGTGGTGACTAGTAAGTTATGAAAAGCTTTTTAGCTTGATTTATTCTGACTTCTGCCATGTCTTGCTGATTTATCTATTATGCTCTAAAATAAGGCCAATTAAACCCAGCAGTTAAACCAGACAGACAGAAGGGCATGCATTTCCCTATCCAAAAGGTATTTTTGAAACAAAAAGACACACTTTAAGCCAGTCAATGGTATCTTTTGCTTTGAACTAAGGGCAGCACCGTACAATTATCGTTGACTCTTGTCACGGGCACATCGCATTATCACTCTGCTTTGCTTTGTTATTACATTCAGTTAAAGCAGTGAAATACAAAGGAGAATGCTGCTCTGTCAAGTGCTCCAAGGATGGGATTGCTGAACGCTGTATTTTAATAATCTGCCTTGTTCACGTGAGCCGAGCCAGCCGCAGCCAAAGCGGAGAGCAGTTGTTGGCCAACCAAAACACAGCTGTTGTAGCTCATTTTGAAGTCTACCAGCCTTTCTGCTGTCCCTTTTCAGAGATTAAGCTTAATCTTCTGTAKGCGAGGCTTATGTCACCTTATTCAAGAACAGTTTCACTGACAGCCTTGGAGGTTTTTCCTCTTTGCCTCAACCTTTGTGGTTTTGGCAGGGAAACAGCTTTAAYAGAAACGTACCCAGGCAGAAAACAAAACTGTGTAAAACCTTTGTGGTTCTGCCACGCAGCCAGCAGCCAGGCCACGGCCGTGCAAGCGGCCTGGGAAATCACAAGCTCTTTGAGAAAAGTGCAAGCTGATATTCCAGTATGCTATCAAAACTGGGTAAACCCGACCATTTTGTGTGATTTGAGCCAATGGGCACRTGCACAAAACAGAAGCTGTGTTTTAATCTGTGTTTTATTTCCATTTTTTTAGCTTTCTCTGAAACCCAAGGGAAATTAAAGTGTGGGAGAGGAGGCAGTTGTCTAATCCGTATGGATCAAAATTTCATAAAATACTAAGTGAGTTGCAGCAAAACGAAGCAGCTGAGTCTCACCAGCCTGCCTGCCTGCCTCTTTCCGTGGCCTCATCTGCGTTGTCCGAAAGCCAAATCAGAGTTATAAGTAACTCTGCTCCACTGCCAAGAAACCCATCGCGTTGGTTTATCCAGAAGGGCTTCTGYACCAAAGATAGCCTCTGGTGTGTGGGTTACGTTTCAGGTCTGCTTTTAGAAGAGAGCTGTTCCAAGAGAAGCTGAATCTCTGTCTTCAGGTCTGTGATTACTGTAAAAGCTTGGATTTGAGCTTTTTTTACTGCCTGCATGTCACAGCACTTTTCTAATGACCATTGGTTGCTGCCTCAGTTGACTAAGTTTCCCAGACTAACCAGGAAAATGAGAAACCCTCCACCCTTGGTTCTTTCTCATTTTGTAATTACCTGTTGTTTCTCTAGAGTTGCTCTTTTATCCTTATGTTTTGCTCTTGCCTGGATGTGCCCAGTGCCTTGCAATTAAAACGAAGCGGCTCTGTATAGTTCACAGTCTAAGATCACATGCTGCAAACCCTTGCTCATTAGAGCAATCCCACCGGAGCCAATAAGGCTGTTTCACACGAGGTCTGCCTGCTTGGTGAAGTTTAGCAGGTTCTGACCTTAAGTTACATGTTTTAAAACGTCAGCAAAATGTTCTCTGACTTAATAGTATAATTGCTAATGGGATGAATCTCTAAAAAATAGATCCAAATATGTTTATATAACAATCAGAAAACTTTCATTCCCAAAGGAAAGGAACAGTTGTACTTTCAACATCACTTGTGTTTTGGCCTGGAGGTGTCCTATGTGCTGTGCCAAAAAGTAATAATTAAAGGGACATGGTCGACATGAAACTAAATTTATTGAAATTCCTTACCTGTGCTACTTGGCAATGCACTAGGGTGTTCAGAGTGAAGAGTTTTTTAATATAAGTTTGTTTTGCACCACTTAGGCTCTTTGTTCTTTCTGCAGTGCTCAGTTTTAAGTATAAAATCTGTTTTTTCTGGTTTCACTTCGAGTTTGTGTTCGATCACTCAGTGTTTCTGTGCTGTATGTGTTCTGAATTTAAAAGACATCTGCTTTGCTTCAGCTGTATCCCCCACTGTCCGTCTTTGCTTCCTCCTGTTATATGCATGCTAAAATATTGCTGGCATGAATATGCAAGGAAAGTAAATGCAAAGCCAGCACCACAGATAATTGCTGATCCTTTTAAAGTGTCCAAACCTCTCATGAGGTCTTTTGATGCAGAGGCTGTTAAGCAAGACAGAGTAAGATTTGACTGCTCTCTTTGCAAGCAACAAAAGCAAGCATCTGCAATTACTTTATGAAGACAACCACTGGTGAGAATTACAAATCAATACATGCAATGTGCTTGGTATATTTTATTTTAATGAAACCCTGCTTCACATAGCATTTGGAGTTTCTCGGCTGCCTTGTTAGATCCCTGGTATCAAGGCACTGTGACAAAGGAGTGAGCCGCCTCCTCCGCAGCTGGGATCATGTGGCAGATGCTGCAAGTGACCCTGCAAATTTTGCTGTTTATTTTTTGGTGTTTCCCCTGAATGGATAGTGTTGCAAGCAATTCACTGGAAATCACAACTCACTCGGGAGCCAAGTGTTTGCGAGTAAAATTGCAAGAGATCTACATTTAACTTAAAAGAAAAAAAGTATAAAAATGCACAATGCTGAGTCCCCAGGCAGGCGTGACCCTCCTGCCCAGCGTCAGATCGGGCCAGCCGGGGGCCGAGCTGTGTTAGCATGCGGGTTGTGCCGAGCAGGCAGGCCCCGTCCAGATGTTGGCACCTTTCCACGCCGAGAGAGCCTCGGACGGAGGGGAGGGATCGACTCCCACCCCTGCGTTTGTGTGCGGAGGGCTCCAACCCGCGGCGCCGGGCTCAGAGCCACGCTCACGCAGCCCAGCGGCTTCTGGCCTGCAGCCGGCTTGCATCTGGCCAGCTAAAATCTCAGCCGGAGGAATTTATATCCATCTGCACCCACGGCCCGTTACTGCTCAGGGTGCAGTTTGAGGTTAAAGCTAAAACAATCCTTTTTCTAGGAACAATGCCCTGGGCAAGGCCTGTCTGGTCCAGAAGATTTGATGTTCTCAAGAAAAAAAACCAACCTTCTTTACTTCAAAGCCGTGCCTTTCCCCCACTTACAGGGGTTATAACGAAAAGGTCCTGTGATCTTACGTGGTCAATCACCGCCCAAAGGCTGTGCAGTAGCCTGCTCTGTCAGTGAACTCCTTGTAATAAGTCCAGGGAAAAACAGCCAAAAAGGAAGATGCCAGCAGAAAGTGTAAGGTTAGCTTGCGTAACAGGTACTTGAGAAAACCACAGCCTGCTCGTAAGGATTGCTCCAGCTGAAATGGAGGATCTGCACACCAAATCCAGCTCTGCCAGGGAGCCATCCCTTCCTCTGCAGCAGCAGCAGGGAGGAGATGACCAAAATAAGGACAGTGCACACTTCCTAAGATTCAAAACAGCATTGTGAAATAAACACTAGAAACATTTCGGTTGTGTAAATGTTCAGTCGGGTCAAAAGCCAACGGAAAGCGCTCTGCAAGAGCCAGGCCAGTCCGCCCRACGTGGCTGGCAGTCAGCAGGCTTTGTAATCAGCAGATTAATGACCTCCAGAGAAACGTCCCCCCGCTGACAATTTACTTCTGACTGATTTCAGCCATACCTCTTCTGATGCAGTTCCTCTCAGCTTGGTGCGATCGACCGGCCGACATGCGTTACACGGGACATTCAGGGGAACTCGTTAGAGCCACGGCGCTGACGAGCGGGCGGCCGGGAGAGGCTCCCGGCAGGGTGGCTCTGCGGGGGGGATAAACGCTCCTTCTCCCAAGGGGTGGGTGCTTTGCTGTAATGTCTTACGCCTCTTTGGATGATGGGGTTTTTTTAAATCTCTTTCAGCCTTGGTTTGTAATTCTTCAGGGTAACTAGTTTGCTGGKTTTTTTTTTCTTTTAGGACTCAGTAATTGCTTGGCTTCTTTCCAGTTGATGCTCCCCATGCACAAAGAGGGAAGTGTGCTCTTCTGTATTAGGGCTTTTATATATATTCCTTCCCTTAAATGAAATGAAGAGGGGGTTTGTCTGCACCGTGTTTCGGAGGGGSGGCGGCGGGGAGGCTACAACGCCCGCAAGGTTCAAGGGCGAATGTAGCCAAAATTACAGGCACACACAGGGGATGTTTTCGGGCGTATGTGGGGCCTTTGTGGATCTGAGCAGACGTGGCAGCTTACTGTGGCACCGGTTCAGCTGCCGGGGGCTCTGCCCCTCCAGACGCACGCAGGCGCTCGGCGGGAGAGGCTCTCGCCCTTCGTGGGCGGCTGCGGGGATCGCAGAGCACACTCTGCTCTTGGCTGCTCTTTAAAGAGCAGCATAACCTTTCCGCAGATAGAGGTTGTCTTTGTACTAGAAATGGCATTATTCCCTATTTCAGTCAGCAACGTCCTGAGCAGGTTTGGACGTAAATACCCTGATATAATAGCCTGAGCTTGATCTGCACTGGACCTGGTCTCCTGCTGCAGTGGGCATCCTTGGGAAAGTGCAGCCTTTGGGGTTAGAGCATTCCCGGCATGGAGAGAAAGCTCGGTGCATCTCTGCAAAATGCTCCTCCTCCCAYGGTGAAGGTGTGCTCCCCAGGACGAATGCCTCATTTTCCTGAAATTCAGCCAGTTTCTCTGCAACATTTCATTTCTAATGTCCAAATGCATATCCAAGCAGGCTGGCCTGTGTGCTACAATAGAGAACAAAACCACTGTGAGAGCTTGTTTGGATTGAATTGTACGTGCGCACAAGGGATAACCTGCTAAAATGATAAAAAACCAGGCTATGTACCCATGCTCATGTTTTGCTGCACTGATAATATAATATTTCCTGGGGCAAGTTGAAGCAAAGTGACAGGTTTACCCTTTACTCTGGAAGTGAACTTAAAGTGAACTTCCACTCTGAGATGTGTAAGTAAAAGAACTTGAACTGGACAAAAAAAATTGGATTAGTAGTTAAAGGTATCTTGCAGGAGATAAGTTGGCAGGACTCTAGCTGATTTAACATTTAAATCCAGAACACATAAGAGGCTGTAAGTTAACCATGAGAAATCATTAATGTCCATCTCCTTTCACCTATGGAAAATTATTTTCCTCCCATTCTTCTGGTTTCTGGCCCCTTTGAATGCAATCAAATGTAACTCAGCTTTTCAATTCAGTGAAACCTTTTAATCCTGCCTGTGTATGAAACACTTCATACCATAGTGTGGCACTTCACAGTAAATTAAATTAACTTTTCTGTACACTCCTGAACTGTGAGAAACCCTCAATAAATAAAATAAATCTGCAAATAAAGAGAATTTAGTAGAAGGCTGAATGCTTTTCATTCYCCTCAGACATAGAGATCAATGTTACCCTCACATGCCTCTGTACCTGTGTAGATTCAGCCAGATGCCTGACTTCTCTGCAACTCTCTTTCTCTCTTTTTCCTTCAGAGCAAAACRTGCTGTCTTCTGAAAACATCCTGGAGACAGCGACTGCAGCCTGCCTGGCTGCTCCCGGCAGTCCTGCATCCCTTCCCATCCACGCGCCGTGCTGCAGGAGGACTCCTCACCCTCTCCAGGCTCTTTTGCAGGTCAGCAAAACAGCCAGAAAACCCCTCCAGGTCCATGATACTCACATGGGATGGGTGTTCAGCACGAGCTAAGACCGGGCTGCTTCTGATGGCAGTGTACAAGCTTGCAGCACAGGGGTTTCCCCATGGGTTTCATTTTGGAGGGATCCTCTGTCACAACATGGGGTGCTTTTTGGAGYGGGTGTTTGAAACCATTTGCCTTCCTGCAACATGTGACCGCAGCTGCCCTAACAGGGTGCAGGACGTGCAGGGATCCTCAGAAGTCAACATCACACCCCCAAAAACGTGGTATCTGCTCCTCATCAGAGATTGACATTCAGCACTGAGCACATGGCTGTGCTGCACCTCTAGCTTTCCAGGGAGATGGGAGAGGGATACTGGTTTGATAATAAACCTGGATGTCCCACAGAGAAGGTTCTCTAGATGGGGATTAGGAAGGGGCACACACTAACTTTTCAGAGTGAACTGCTAGGAATCAAGTTGCCTTGTTCCGCTGTTTTGCTCTGCTACTGACTCATTCTGCGATCACAGGGCAGTTCCTTCACCTTGATGCAAGGATCAGTGAGAACATGCATCCAGGAGAAAAGTCTGTCTCATGCCTTTCTAGTAATGGCTCTGTTTACTTGCTACTTTGTCCATGTTCAGTTGTTGTGGAGTTATGGCTTTCATGTTTGGAAGAGGATAGTGTGAGTTAGAAGTCCATGTTACAAGAGCCAAATGTGCAACAAAGGGTTTAAAATGGTAGTGAATGGGTAATTGGTTAAACAGTGAGTTAAATGGAAAGGAACCTGTGGCTACTGGTAGGGCACAGAGCTCCATGTTCTCACCTCATCAGCACACAGCAGCATTTATGGGGCTCCTACAAAGCTTTCAGGATTCATTGTATGCTTGGCTATGTATTTTTTGCCATAAAGAGCCATAAATGCATCGTGTTCCCCATGGCATTAACTCCTCTGGCAACATGGTCTCTTCTGAATGAAGTTTTTTTATAGTGGCATCGCTAAAACCCTTTTGGAGCTTGCCATGAAGCATCAACTACCCCCTTTCCAAAGCAGAAGTGTGGGGGGAAAGCTGCTGACACCCCTGCACCATTGGGCTTTCCTCCTGGCTGGCTGGCTTTGGGAAGTTCTGCTTAACRTGTGAGCAGAGCTCTCATTCACATCTGGTTTTACACAGGACTCATGCAATATGGTAAACTGGGAACAGAGCTTGTCAGTGAGTGTGGCTTTGGGGGACTGCTGTTACTTTGCCAAGATGCTTGGAGCAGGACTCTCTTTTGCACATCTTTTTGATGTGCTTGAATACAAGTCTGATCCCAAAGGGTATATCACCCCGTAAGAGCATCCATCCCAGTGAATCTTCAGGCTTCTTCGTGTTTGAAGTTACTTGGACAATCCACCTGTCTTGCTTAGGTAATAGCTATAATATTCCCCTAGAACCTGGTTGAAGAATTTAAATTCAAAACCCAGGACACTGTCATTATACTAATCTCTTTTTACGCAACTGTCAATCCAGCCTGGAGGCTGGTGCACCCACTGTGCGCTCCTTCTGCGCACCACTGCTTTCCATCATCTCCTTATCTAACCTCAGTCCCCTACACAGCTCTGCCTACATCTTTATACAAGCTATACCCACGCCTTCATCCTCAAGTCTCTAATGCAGAAAAGCCACAGCACCTGTCTACTCACCCAGCGGTGTCCMCTGATGTTTCTACTCCTGGCCTCTGTGTTGGAATGGGTAATAAAAATGCTGCTCATTTCATCTTTATTAGGCTTTTCAAAAAAGCTTGGAAAATGAGATGCTGTCTATCTGAAGGGGTCTCAAAATTCATAGGCTCAGTTAACTGCATGGATTAGAAACCACCTGGAGGGCTTTTTTTTGATCTGTGAAAATTTAAATTCAGCAACCAGTGTTTCCTCTGCAAGAGAGGGTGAAATTACCACCTCTCGACTCCAAGGAAAAAGCTGCTTTCCCTGACTTCCTTACAATGCTTTAGGTGTTAGTAATTAACAGTATCAGCCTTCATTTCTGTCTTTGTCATTGCAATACTAGATTTTGTGCATATGGTAAGCGATGCAGGTACACCACCTATTGTTAAAATAGACCAGCACTTCCAGCAATAATACTTCATTTCAGCTGCTTATAGTTTTGCCAAATTGCAACTATTTGGGTTGAAACCTCCCARCCAGAGAGTGTCTGCTTCATGCTGATTAATTTGCTTTAAATTTCAGCAAAAATGTTTCAGCTGTTCTCTGACCGAGATTAAGGAGATGTATTATTGAATGTTGTTCTTACTACTTACTGGGTTACGGTGGAGGTTTTTCTCCCTTTTGTAAAAGAAATTCTGCCACCCACATGTGTTGGACTAAAAGCTTGCTATGTCTTGGATGTGTTTTCTGGTGTCAGGCAGGGCTGTCCTGAGAGCCTGTATGAAACAAATGTRGGTAAAATCACAGCCCATTTCGTTGCCTCCTGTTACAGTCTGTCTCCTGGATAACTTGCTTTCCCTGCTCCTGTCCTCTCTCCCACCAYCCAAGCAGAGTAGCTCGCTGCTGTCCCCTCTCTCCCTCTCTTCACCAAATCTACGTGGGGTCTCATCTCCCGTTCCCCTCTGTGTGGCAGGGGTGAATCCTTGCAAGTCTGTCCTTGGCCCCTGAACTGGGGGATAGTGATAGGAGAGCATCTCATGTGGTCAGACATACGTTTTTGCCCTCCCTGAGGTCGGCAAACGGGCTGATTTTTGTTGATTGTATGAGTCTGAACAATCACATTTTGAACATTTCCCAGTTGTTACAACCCCTCTGGAGTCAGCCACCAAAACTRGGAGATGACATTGCCTTTCCCACTTTCCCAGTATCTTCCCTGGCTGCCAGGTTCATTCTTGTCTCAGAGTGCCATYCCGGCACCTGCCTCTTCCCAGGTGCGTGCAGGGGTCCTGGGAACTGGGGTAATTCAGATGCTGATTTGGTGCCAAGTCCTGTACCGTCTGAAATGGCATCTTCTGCATCTGGAAAGGGTTTGRACACTGATCTCCCGGGAAATGCTCGTGCTAAGTGGGTTTCTTCAGGTTTCTTCATCTTGATGATTGATTTTGCAGCCAATATTCTTGAGGGCAGGCGGCTGGAAGGGCTTTTTGGACAAAGAGAAAAACAGATCTCTGAAGCTAGTTAAGGAAAGATCCCCCCCATATTTTGCACTTAATGTGATTTAAAGTTGGCAAGACAGGCTTGATACAGGAGAACAGAGGTATTCACATCTGTCACTGCAACTAAAGGGGGCTTTCTCTGAGCCCAGCCCAGAAAGTCAGGTGCATTTGCTTTCACTGCTGTTGGATCTTTCACCAAAGTACTGTTTTGAAAGCATTTGGTTCCCCAACAGGATTTCCCGCTCTGGTTTCCATGAGATTAATTGTTTCAAAAGCTGGAGTAGATGGAAAGTTTTGTTGGCTAAGTCCATATAGAAATAGCACTACTTCTCTCTGCCGGAAAAGCTGATCCTTTTAGCACTGCCATGTGTTTCTGTACAGTCTAATATTTCACTCAGCTGTTACATATTCTTACTTTATTCAGCCATTATTTAACACATTAAGGAAGCACATGAAGTGGTTTCATGTTGCTATGGATTGATACCTTTTCCTTTATAGTCTTCTCATAGTAATTTTTTAAGTTTCACTGTCACATTCACAAATGTCAACATGCAGTTGCAGATCAGACTGCTTTGAACTCAGAACAGGCGTTTGAGACACTGCGTTCAAAATGAGGAGATTTTGCTTTGTGTCATTCATTGCCATTCCTAGCCTTGGTGACATAGGGTGGGATTTAGGATTAGGTTTCTCCCTTCTGTGCACTTGTCCTGCCTGATTGCAGAATACATTTCAGAGACCAGCTGAGAATGGTTTTCTTCTCTTGGCTTCTGCASAGTCCAATTAAGATCTCATTGGAAAATGTTAACTAGTAAAGTATACCCCTTCTTCAGCTAAAGCTGTAGTGACCACATAGCTATAAAATCCTGTGTAGTCAAACAGTGGCTCACGAGATCCATGGAGTCATGCCCACTTTGTCAAGCTTTGGAAATCTTGAGAGGAGGTCCTGGAAAGCCAGCATTAGCCTTGACCGCATGCTTGGCTGGTTTAGCACCATGAATCTCTGTTGGGCTCTGCAGGAACAGTTTGGTTGGCTACAAACCAACTACCAGAGGAAATATAGCTAAGAGAGCAGAATAGAAGAGAACAGTAAAGCCATATATACTGCACTGCAGTGTGGATGATAATTAACTGTCAGAATAACACAGCTTTATTACATTTTTTCCCTAATTCCTAAACTTTTCCTTGCATGGAGCCAGAGTTTATATTCTGGGCCAGCCATATTTCTAAATAATGTATAATCATGGTTCCCTCTCACTGATTATCTTACTGCTCAGTTACAGCTGCTTTGCTGGGCAGCACRAAGCTTTTCCACATGGTCTGTGGGCATCATTGGAAAGCGACATGAGCTTGATGCTTTCAGCCCAGAGGGATTTGATCCCCCTTCAGCACAGGGCTGATGCACAGCAGCAGCCKCTGGATCTCACCAGCTTTGTGGTGCAACGGGGAGCTCTGAACAGGGGGCCTCAGCCTCCCCACACCATGCAAGCTTGGATGAGGGACATGTTGCAGTACTGCACTGATTTATATTTCATTCAGAGCATGTCCTTCTCTGCCACCCCTGCAATTTGAACAGCACTTTTTTTGTTTCCTCATTAGTTATTAGGTATTCCTAGTCTTGCTTTGATAAAACCAGAAGGCTGGGGGTGGCTTTACTCCCCCATCTCACGTTTGGGAGAACCCTCTGAAGGACTGGAGGACTGCAGTACTGAATTGTTGGGCAGGGGCATTTCAGGGCATAAGCCACAGAGAGGCTGACTGAAGCACTTTGTTCAAGCTCCTCCACTCTGTTAGCTCCAGGATGCCAAATGGAAGTAAAACAGAGCAAGCTTCAGTGCTTCAGTGCAGTTCTCATTGCTTCAGGTTTTAAACATCACAACATACGCCTGAGCTATCTTGTACTGTGTCCAGCTGGTGTTTTCTGAACATGCCCCCACTGAAAGAGATAATCATGTTTTGTTTAAATTCATTTCTGAAGTTTGAAAACCAATTTCTTTTTAAGACTGCCCAGTTCACTGAATTGAATCTCTGCACAGTAGCATATTCAGTTTCTGCTGTAACCTGCTACTGTTGCTTTTAGCTGTAGCTTTAACCGCAGAAATAACAGCCAAAAAAAAAAGAAAAATTACTATTTGCTTCATTTTTTTTCTAATTTTTTTCAATGACACTGGCTGCACTGTTAGTTGGAAAGAAGGTTTGTGGAAGGCATATGACTGTGCATTCTTTCTCAGCTGAGAGAGGCATTTGAATTCTCTCTGGCTTTGCTGAAATCATAGTATTGCTGAGAACATCTGTAGAAAAGAATTAGCTTTTTCTCTCCCCCCCCCCCACTGAAAGCAAACTTCAGAGAAGGTCAGGCTCATGGGTCTTTCTGTGGATTATTGTAGCTACACTGAAAAGGGTAAAGTCCATCTCATTGCAACCAGCTGGAAATACAGCAACTGCTTAAAAAGTACAGGAACTAGCTGCCATCAATATATAAATTTGGTAGCAGCCAGACTGTTCTTTAACATTTTCAGCAGTGCTAACATTACAAGCCAAGAGCTCTGAGAGAAGTCTGGCCATGCCCTGAGCAGTAGAGCATGCTCTGATGCAGCAGAGCATCAGTAACTCAGCCAGCCAGACTATCCATGCTTAAATGGGAGGTCACCTTGTAGGTCATACTGGTACCTCCTCAGTCATGATCATAAGATCATTCTTAAAGGTCTCTTCAAACCTAAATGATTCTATGATTCTATGATTCTAAAAGCATTTGGAAACTAAGACTGGGACTCACAGGCTTATGTTCCTGGGAGCACATGATGCAGAAACTCGTGAATCATCACTCCATGGTTAATATCTGCAAGAACAGGCTAAGGCATTCCCTGCGAATCTTTGATCTAAGTTGTTTGGGCTGCATTTTGCAGGGCTACTTGGACTGTTTCTCCTGAATTAATTGTCGTAGTAATAAGAGCTCCAGCTTCAAATCCAATGCCCTGTCCCCTGCTGTCTACGACGGACTGAGCAAACACTGGACCAAAGTCTGTGTTTGAAAGATTTCTTTTTAAAAGAGAGGAGCCAGCAGGCTGGGCTTTCTCTGTGGTGGCTCAGAGACTTGGAATGTGCTTTCTCCACTCCATACTAAGCTGATTTGGTAACTTTCCAGGACTAAACTTCTTGCAAAAGACACCTCTGGATAGAGATCCCGGAGGAGGCAGACACCAYGCCTCCTAGATATGCCTCCTAGACGTTCTGGGTAGGTGGCTGTCTGATTTTAGCAGTGCTGGGGTTTACTAATGCAGATATAATAGAATTAGGGCACCCAGAGGATTGGAGAAAAGCCTTTATTATTTTTAGTCTAAATAAAAATAGTATCTCGGGCTTCCTAGAATAGTGAAAATACAGAGAGTCATGGACGATTGCTGGACAAAGAATATTTATATGCTTTTTCAGCCAGGGTTTCCATGAAATTGAAGMTGTTTAGATTGGATTTGACCAGCCCTGTCATGTCTAGGCATATGCAATTAGTTCTCTATGCTTAAAATTGCAGTAACAAACCTGGGTTTGAGTTTGTGGCCGTACGTGCAGGGTACAGCCTCACAAATGGTATTTAGATGATGATGATTATTTTAATCGTACCCCCTTCAGTAAACCCGAAACTCTGTTTTAGTCATGAGGGAATGTTTCAGCAGTGCTAAAGGGATTTAGGAACCTAAAGACTCATCTAAACGTGGTCAGTGAGGGCAGTACCTGTCACACAGCTGTCTTTGAAAACATCACTCCCTTCATTGTCTTCTTTCATTCTCCTCTTCCTCCAGGACTAAGCTGCTTCATTGTAGGGAGTCTCAGCAATGTCAGTATTTCTGGATGGTCTCGTTATGCTGTCAGGATATGGGGTGCTGAGGAGAGAAGGGACAGACCTGCCCAAGCTTCCCTGATGCGAGAGGGACAAGAACATACGTGACCTCTGTCCCGGCCTATAACAGAAGGTTTTAAGGAGAAAGGGAACTTTCTCAGCATGCTCATTCTGTGGTCGAGGAGACTTTTATAGCACTGCTCTGCCCACTGATGGCAATTTATGTTGTTATTTACAGTGTGGGTTTTTTCCCTTCCCTTTGTATTTGGAGCCAYTTCAGATGGATGTGTGCATAATGGCAGCAAAGTGAACGCTGCAGGGAAGAGAGCTCTCTCCAGCACACAATGCCCTGCCAGCCTGAGGAGCTGCTTCGTTTGGCCATGAGCACTTCTCGCCACAGCACACCCCCTCACCCCACTCTCAGGGACAGATTTGCCTTTGTTGAGACCTAGGGAGTTGGAGAATGAAACATCCCAGAACACAATCTTGTGCTCATTGTTGCTGGGCTAAGGAAGGGGACTTTCCAGACAAGGTACTTAAACTAGAGTCTCTCTCTCGTGCTACATCTTGGCTGCTGGCTGGTTGGATATAGAAGATCACAAGACCAGACCATTTGTTCCTGGGCTTCTGGTCATGAACAAGTCAATGTAAATAGAAATCCAGGAAAGAGGAATTTTCACAGAAATTTCTGAGCACTCTTTGCTACCTGCTCTGCTTCTAAGATACCAGGCTTGTCTGTGCTATTGAGTCACACACTTCCAAGCAAATAAAGCCCAGCTTAGAATAATCTGTTTTATACCTTTTGTGAAGATATAAAAGCATGCTGTTAACAAATTTCTTTCTATCAAATGTATTTATAGACTTCCTGGATGTGGTCCCTCAGCTGGGATAAAAATGAATACAGTCTCTGAGCAAACGCTTACAGCAGCCAAAGATCTGGCCTTTTCATTACAGGCTTCAAACTAACAATTCTGGGCTTGCAAATACATCAGCAAAGGCACCGTGCYTGTGTGGGCAAACACTCCCTCCCTCTTAGTTATCCCCAGCTTCAGCCAAATGGTTTAAAGAGCACAGTGCTCAAATCACCCTGAAATATGGAGAGATCTCCTGATGGCACCTCCAAGCCCCTGTTTCCCCATTTTGGGAATCTTTTGAATGCCAACTGTGCCCAGGCTCCAAGGAGAGAATTTCTTCTTCTGTCATGCTGGAACCATRGTAGCAAGATCAGCACATGGTGCAGGTCTTGTGCTCATCTCACCTGCCACTGCTGGGGAGGTCCAATAGGACCTGAATGCAGACAGAGGCTTAACAGATCAAGGACTGCAAGCCCTGGCCTCCCAAGTACCCTAGGAAGGTCACAACAAATTACTGGGAGGTTTGGTGTTACCCAGTAATGCAGACTCCCCACTGTGTTCGCCCCAGTTGTAGATGGTAGGAAACCAAGGTGCAGGCTAGTTTCTCCTGTTCTAGAAGAGATTCRGGGGAGCAGGTAATAAAACTCAACTCATGGGGTCTTGACGCTTTGTAAAGTATTTGAGAGTTAGCCACTATGCCAAATAAACCTCTTCCCTTCCTTACCCTTTGCCTGCCTCACCCAAGGGATTTCTGTCTGGGAGAAGGTTTTTCCTGGGGCCCAAGGCAGGAATCCCCCACAGGAGAGGAGAGCTGTCACAAGCCTCTCCCATCCTCCACTCCAAATGCAGACTGATAGCATGCCTGCAAAATAGGTGTCTCTGCATCCATGTGGATGAAAACAGCTCTTCTCATCACCCCACAGAGTAAAGAGTGTGTACAGCGAGTGTTTGTTTCTTGAAGGGGTTTCGAAACAAACTTTGGACAGATGTTAGTCACTTCTCCTGGTGCACAGCTGGAGGGCATCGCGATGTTACACTGATGAGTGCAGTGAAAGGGAGCTCGGTGGTGTGCTCATGCAGCTTTTACTGGTTTTAGATGTTCATCAGTGTAATAAAAGCTGGCAGCTCCTCCACTGCCTGTTACTTGGCTTCAGTACCGTGGGTATCTTGTTTGCGATGCTATGATACTCGAAACAAAGAGATTTGTGTGCATGCTCTGCTTTCCTACAAGCTAACAGCAGCTCCCAGAGGCAGGCTGCCTGGCTGTTGTTTACATGGATGCTCCCCAGCACTACTGCCACCAGACTACCCAGTCAAAACATGCCGGCATGCACGTGGCATTTCTGTTCACCGGTCTGAGCCCAGCCATTTCCATCAGCGGAAGCACCACATCCCCAGAGAGGACGTCCCAGTCCTGGCGTGGATGTGGCCACCATGACAAGGGCCCGTTTTCTTTGGGGAAGACTGGCCATGACTTGTTTTTAATCCCAAACTCAGGCAGTAGGGCAGTGCTCCTAATCCCCCAGGGACTTAAATATTGCTGTGCCGCCCTGTGAGGTGATGCAGCAAGGCGTAGGCTGCAGTCAGGCTTTTCCATCCGTTCAAAAAATTACAGGCTTGGGCCCTTGAGAGCCCATCCTGCCCTGTGGGATTTGGGTATATAACTATAGGAGTATTTGTATTTCTTTTTCCTCACAACAGCATTTGATGTTATTTGTTGGGATTTGCATCGCGAGATAAGAATGAGACAGAGGATATTTTTACTAAATAGTGAATATTCAGTGACCACTAATCCTAAGAAACCTGCAAGAGAAGGTAATTTGGGTCCTATGAAAAGTCTGGCAGCATACCTGCTCTGAGTTAGGTATTTGTGAGACAGGTAAAACCCTATGGGCCCTGCCTCAGGAGTTTTTACTCTTCCCTTCAGAGCCCTCATGATGTTGCAGATTCAGTTCTTCCTTGGAGGGGATCTTAAGGAATGAGAGGGAGAAATTCCCACCTCTGGAGGGAAACTTTAAACGTGTTTTTCTTGCAAGACCTATTTGTGCTTGAAATGCTGACTCCTCTTTCCCAGCCACCATAACCAGACCGTAAAAACAAGCAGTGAGTATACGAGTCCTTGCTYTCTGCAAAGCCTTGCTAGCAGGAGATCTCTCTGACACCATAGAAAAATGACTTCTCTCCAYCTCCTCCCTCTGAATTGTGTTTCCTTGCAATGCAGAAGAAGCTATGTATTGAGTTGTCCTCTGTGCACTGACATATGATGGGCAGGACTGTAGTGGTAGCTTGCTCCAGGGCTTTCCAGGGTTCCCTTGAGCAGAAAGGTCATTAGCTGGCTCCCACCTCAGCCATGCAGCAACATTACAGCATCCCCTTCTCTTTGTATAACCCTGCATGTAGCTGTTACAGGGACGGCAGATAGAGCTGACCAGTTGTGGCCGGTGCTTTGGGCAGCAGGGAGGGAGGCTGCAGCTTTCTGCTGTGAATGTGCAAGAAACTGCAGAGCACGAAGCAAGCACCGACCGCGGGAGTCCCGCACTCCTAGAGGGAGGCTTGACAGGTTTGCTGCTCTTGCTGTCGGAAGTAACTGCCGTTCCCAGTGCTGTGCTAAGATCAAGGGCAATTGGCTTTCCAGTGTGTATTTGTAAATCACATCCCTTCCTCATGCGAGCCTCTAAATCAGACATCAGCAGAGAACAAGCTCCCAGCTGGTAACGGTATATAAACTAATGAAATATAAATGCCTGGTACAAAAGGCAAAACTAGGTACAAAAGGTCCCCAGTTGCCACCACTGAATAAAATGGTTGATGGGAGTTTCCATCATACCAACAGCATTTCCAGTAGATGCAAGCATTGCAGGCAGAGAGTAGTCCTCAGAGCCTGTAATTTGGTTTGCTCCCATCACCACTGGTGCTTTTAAAAGAAAACAGCTGCAGCTTTTTCTTTTTCCTTTTTTTTTTTTTTTTAACTGTGGCAGCAAGAAAGTTAAATGAATGATTTCTTGAAATCTATTTTGACCAGCATTTCACGATGAGAAGCGAGAGCCCAGKTTTTAGTTTCTTGGTCTCTAGGGAGATTTCCCAGGAGATTGGGAGATAATTGCAAAAGGATCTCTGGGAAGCGATTAKCGTTTTGTTTGGGAACAGAAAGGTTGGCAAGCTATGGAATTAGCCAGGTTACCATATTAACTACTCAGGACCAGACGCTATTTGCACTGTCCTWACCCTTAGTACTTTTTTTCTGTCAAGGCGTATGAACCTGCTTAGCTTTAGGCAACATACACTGTCATACCCACCAAATCAGTGGGATTCCCYGGAGAGTCTTTGGGATCAGCTGCTTACTCCCTGCCCTGAGACAAGGAGATTTCTCAAGGCATCAGTGCTACTTTGTATGAACAAGTGGCAAAATCCAGCCATAGATTTAAAAGATCCACCAAGCATCTTGTTTTATTATATGTACCTTTAATTCTCCAGTTACCTCTCCAGAGGTATTTAAAGTAAATTCTACCTTTTATCCAACCTGTTTCTCTTMTTTACTGAGCCTGCAGACATTTACTCCAGCACTTAATGGTGAAAAGTCCACCCCAGCGTGATCCTCTGCTGCTTTGAACTATGGCTGTTGTAAATCTGTGCAAAGTGGGCATAAACAMTAGTGTTTTGATGAAATAATTCTTGAAAACCCACATTCTGCAGGTGAAAAGGACTACAGGAGATGGTGGAAAATCCATGCACTGCTTCAGAAAGCAAGTATTCCAGCTTGGTGGTATTAGCAGAATTGACCTTTCCTGGTTAGTACAAAAATGTGACAGAACCAGGTGCCCTGCTTGTCTTTTAGGTCAAAATATATTGGGTCCCAGTTATGACAAGGATGGTTCAGATAAGGTGGTAGGAAAACCTTTCGAGGGTTTCTAGAGCTGGAAGGGATTGCTTGGCAAGATCACAGGGTGTCCATCTCTGGGAAACTTTCAGAACAAGCTGCACCTAYATCTGCTGAAGTAGGGGATGAGCTGGGGCTTTGCAAGGTCCCTCTCAGCTGACACATTACAGTGATGCCATAAAATTTAAAACAAACCATTGAGTATCAGGACACATTGGGGCTCGTAGACATCCTGGAGCCGGGGCGATGTCTAATGCAGTGCTTAGAAAACAGAGAGAGGGTTGCCCACAGTCATTTCTGTAAGTGGATCCCCAGGTGTTGGTTTCTGAAGAAAGTTTGTACTGCGTCAGTGTAATTCCCTACATATCTGCCCAAGCCTTCGCTAGTTTGGTAAAATCTGGGGGCCCTGGCAGCTAAGACAGTGTGCCCTGGTGCCTGGCCACCAGCAGATGGAGGTCTCACCAGCATGAGGCCACGGCAAACTATTTCCGTGGCATTCAGCTCCAGAATTAAATAACTGGGTGCAAAAGCAAAATATCCCCTAGAAAGACTCCTTTTCAGAGTAGCTGGAAAACCAGGACTTGGGGAGGCGTTCGATTCCTCAGTTTCCAGCTGAAACTAGCTGATGTTTAATTTCCATTCAACATGGTCATCAGACCAAAGCTTGGGGTTAATCTCACGCACTGGCACCAAGGTCCTGGGAAACAGCAAGGCATTTGTGAGAAACCTGCTGAGAAGACAGTAACGAGCACTGCTAATGAGCAGGGAGGGAATCAAGCATGCACTGCACCAAAGGCACAGCATCTTTCTGCAGGCAAAAAGCACTCCTYCTTCACTTACAGGTCAGATGCAGTTCCAGGCCTCAGCAGTAACAATTCGTTTTCCTCCACGCCATGTTACTAGTACCTTTTGACCATTATTCTTGGTTATCAACRTTGCCTTTACAGTCATAAACAGCTCCAGCCATGGTCTGAACCCCACGGGGTRAGGCATTGTGCAGAGAGGGAGCAGGGTGGCCCTTCCACGGGGAGTTCGCAGCCTGGCAGGGAAGCAGCCATTGCCAGTCTCTAGCAAATACTCATTTCTCAATTCTTCCAATTAACCCAGCAAAGSGGCCGATTAAGAGAGCCAGGCTCTGTGCTCGCCCACGGAAAACTGCCACACTCATTTCATATGTGCTGCTGAGTAGTTATATTTTCATGTGTGCTTCATGMCTCAGTTATCCTGCAGTCACCAGTGGGGCTTGGGGAGGGAGAGAGGGGGCTTCTCCAATGCAGACTGAATCTGATGATTCCCTTAGMAATAGGCTTAGGATAATAATTTGGGAGTCTGAGAGCTTGAGCTTCATCCTCTGCCCTTCTACRCTTCTGGGGTGACCTCTCTTCTCAGGTAAGCACTAGCCACCCATGTCTGCCTTATGRGCTGGAGTTGCTCTTTCTTTTCTGTATGGTGGGGCTGCAGGAGAAGGGGGATGATACGAGACATCACCACATGGGACCAGGGAGCTTATGTCATTCCAGCTTCCTTCACTGCAATGAATTCTTTCTCCTGGTTTTCTGTGCCCTAAATGAGGGCAGAATGAAGCCCACCATGTGCACACACCCAGGATWTCTTTGTCATTCTCAGTGGCTCCTCCTTGAGCTGTCCTCTTTCTTCAAGCTAAGTRTTTTGGGGATGAAGAGAGAAGCAGTGATTGACTGTGGTCAGTGGGAATCCAGCTCTCAGTCCGATTTGGCAAGTGGCCTTTGAGTAGATCCTGAGTGTTTTACAGAGGTGGGTCGACAGCATTACTGCTATTTCAAAATTGGGGCAACAGAAGCTCAGAGCTTGTTTTGCCTGCAATTACAGAGCCTGAAGGTTAGAGGACGTGGTAAGAGCGCTTTGGCGCTCTTGCTTTCCAAAAGCATGCAGAGATTAGTAGAAAGTTATGTCCTCCTTCTATATAACTTTATTGCTTGASTTAAAATTAGTCAGAAGCATTACTGCTTTCAGTTAAAGTCTGCAAGGSCAGGGGGTTAGCCAAAAAAAAAAAAAAAAAAGAGGTATATTTTAAGGCCACGCAACTTTGCGATGCTTACGAAGTAGTGAACGTGCTGAGAAAAGTCATCGGGAAACTCCCGAGCCCTGCCAGCGCATCAGAAACTCCCTCTTCCCCCGCGAGGAGTTTTGAAGCCATCGCGGCAGTTCGGTCGGGAAGCGCGTGCTCCCGAGCGCCGGCAGGGAGC